>DWLS01003417.1:0-15767 GCA_018246255.1 Pachliopta kotzebuea | reverse complement strand
TGTTTGTGAAGTTATTGTGGTTTATAAAAGTGTTTGTGAAGTTATTGTGGTTTAATTGAAGTCCTTCTGAGCGTTTTTCACATATCTTAACATTATAACATAAACCCTAGTGAAAGAAGACGAGAGTTTTTGGTTTCGTATAAATAAAAAAGAGATTAAAAACAATAGTTTAGCGATTAAGTAATTGATATTTAATAAGGTCTCTTTGTTTTAGTTCTTCCAAAACTAATTAGGATAAGTATCAAGTAAAGTAAAAAGTAAAGATTATAAATGATAAGGTAGAAAAGGACATGCGCCACTGACAGTTTTTGTATTTACTATGAAGTCACCAATTAATTATTTCTCGTTTATAAAATCATGTTCAACAATATTTTAACAAGAAAATTAATTTTTTTACAACGACTGAACAACGTTGTACTTACTTTGTGTCACTGTCACGGTAACGTTTTCTGAGGCAGAGTTACCATTGTCGTCGAGCACAGTCAGCGAGAAAATGTACTGTCCCTTAGTAAGTCCGGTCGCATTCGCGATAGACTCGTTAAAGCCAACAATGTTAGAATTAGAAGGTCCGGATAGGCATCGCCATGTGTAGGCTACTATGCGATGATCATCGTGCGAACCTGATCCGTTCAGCATTACCCATGTTCGTGGCAGCGAAATGAACTGTAATAAGATACAAGACCATTTCACCGTTTACTCAACATTGCGCCTTGTTAATAATAAATTTATTTGGCAATTTTATTCTCAAGAGCATATTTAATTGACAATTATGACAGTTCAGTTCAGTTATTTATATTTGTCGATATGCGAAATGTGGATATTTTTAAAAGATGATCTATTGTTATTATGGCGTTATGAGTTAAATAATAAGTACGTACAATATCGGATCCAGCATCCGCAACGGGAGGGGTGTTAGTTGGTGGTTTCACAAAAACATGAACATCGGCTGTCGATGATTGTCCCGACGAGTCAGTCACTTTTAGCACAAAAGTGTAAACACCTTCTGATAGATTTGATAGCTGTTAAAAAGAATTTTATTTTATGACTTTGTACATAAAAAAAAACAACTACCACAAAATTTTAAATTCACGGGAAATAGAGTAGTACAAGCGGCTTTTTCCGTGGTGTGACATTTATAAATACGTAGGCTAACACTTGGCTTCAATTTAATATGAGTTAAATGACAATAGGGCTGCGGGCAATGAAGCATGCTCGCCTAGGATAATTTGGCTAGTAAATCATTTTGCAGATTTAAACACGAGGGTGGTCGCCAAGCGAGTTCAAAAAGTACTATAATAAATGCCTAACAGCGTGACTTCGGAAGTGGATCAGGTATCTCCGTGTTAATACGGAAGCGGTTCGCCACTGATTGCATGATAGATACTTCAAAATACATTTAGATTTTTCAACAGGTCTACGTACGTTCCAATATAGAAAAGTAATGATAACGAGTACCTGCAGGTACGGAGAATGTGTATTTTGCATGTCCACTGCTTTGTTCTCATCCTCCGCTGACTTCGTCCACTCCCAGGAAGTTATTTCATGGTCGTCGGTAGAAAGGCTACCATTCAAGGTTAAGTTGTTGTTTGGTAAATATATTATCACGTCTTGGCCTGAAGGAATCATGTTATGACTACTACATAGAAAATTATTAAACTCTACAGAAGTAAATACACAAAACAAGTCTTATCAAAAATTGTCTGAACTTTGACCAAAAGATTATTTGAGAATGCTAATTTTAGAATCCATTACATTGGTTACTGCAGAATCGGAATGCATTTTTTATAATGGTCTATTATATTAGAAACATCACCAGCGTCTAGAATCTTTTGTTTGAAACGTCTATGCAAATACCACCACAGCTCCTGTATCTGCTGCTAAAGGGGTTACGTGAAAACATCGCTGTAGTCAAGTAACTATAAAGAGAGTGAAGGTAAGGTATCCACGCCAGTGCCGGTTCGTGAATAAATAAGTTAATACATAAAATTATAAGACAAATTTATTTATATATATAAAATTAAAAATACCTGCATTTGCTTCTGGGGGATAGTCAGTGTGATTCAATACAGTTATATTAGCGGTAGTAGAATTTTTAACATGGTCAGAATCTTCTACTGTCAGTTTGAATATGTAATTGCCTGGTTGTTTTAAATCTTTTAAAATAAGCGTAGGTCCGTCAAGTAGAGGAGGTTGGTAGCCTATTGGGCCAGACGTTAAGTCCCAATGCCACGATATAATTGCATCGTCATCCTAAAGTAATACTAAGATTAGTTTCATTACTTTTAAGAAATAAAAGTCATCCATAGGAAATGGATGAATCTATATACCAGATGTTTCCTTTCTTTTCAAAATTTTCCACCATATTAAGCGTAATATATTATTGCCCTCGCTGGAATTTTGCGGTATTCTCTACAATGGAAACAAGAGAATGCCATTTATCGACAAACTTGCCACGCGCGGATCTCTCATGTCCAGAAAAGCTATTGTTTATATAACAAGTCGATTTACTTAGTACATCCTCTTATGAGAAGCTCAAGCTAAGTGGGGACTGGACCCAAGTCTATTTGAAACGTACAGGGCGTACGATAGCCTTACAAATTAAGCTATGAGGGCTTACTTGATAATTTTAATATTTTGGCGAACATTTAATAAAACAAAATTTTTACCGCCGCGTAGTTCCAACCATAAATAATAATTAAAACAGTTGTAAGTACCACGCGATGACAGTACATCGGAACAGCACAGTCCCCCTGTAGCTATGACTATAAAATGGCCTAAATGTCGGAATATTAAAATAAATTAAAAGCAATAAAAAATACGCGTTTAAATCCGTAAAATTTCGTTTTGTTAAATGTGGAAAGCTTCAATAACATAATCCAACAAGAAACCAATTAAGGGGTGCCAGTTAGTATATCGTAGAAATTGTTCAATTTAATGTATAGTCTCGTGCATTGTCGAAGAGACTTTAGTCTGATGAAGCTCTGCAGAAGTCGATAATAAGAGACCGCCAACTTCATAAAAGAATATATATGTGTGTTTCGTTTCTCCACGGATTAACAGTCATTTATGATTAAGATTATCTGCTGTTTAAGGTACTATTCTTACCTTACTAGCACTACCATCAAGTACTGCGACAGAATTGGGAAGTTTTACAGTCTGCGATTGTGGCGTAATCACCACCAAAGGCGGAGTATTAGTACGTTTCGGTGGTAATACTGTAACGTTCGCGAAGCCTTCACCGTAAGAATTTGTTCCGTTTACGGTCACTTTGAATCTGTACTGACCTTCAGTTAAGTCTGTTAATGTCACTGATGCACCGTTTTGATTCATGTTACCTACGATTAAAATATTTTCTTTTTATAAATGGCACTATTGTGAAGTTTGAAAATGTTTCTGATTAATGGATAATACATATACGTTATCTTAATAAATGTATAAAAAACGTCATGTTATTCTGTTTATTCAATTTACATGTCCTTTTATGTCTGTATCTAGAATAGCCTCTATGTGGCAGTGCCTATATGCCTTGAAAAACCTAGTACTACTCTGAAGTCACAAGGTAGTTTGGTAGGAAGAAAGATTTTTTCGGATCCGAAAGGCTAATCTAGACATTTCAATTATTAAAATACTACTCTTATAATGTAAATCTGCACCGTAACGTCACTGCTTTATTCCACCAGTCAAGTTACGGGAGATGGAGTATTTTTGGGCAGATACACTTTGCTATCTACATTGACATTCTCATTGTCATACCATGTAAATTTTAAGTGAAGTGTTAGCCTATTGTACATAAAACATATACAACAGTGTCCACAATGTTTGGCTATGGTAGAGTTTTACTAGTAATATAAAGATCTTTCACAACTAGAAATAAAAAAGGAACAAATTTTTAACACAGCAATATCTGTCCAGCTTATGAATAGTGTTGACAGCATTAACATACCCGTAAATCCATTTTTGGGTTGATCAACAAGGGTCCATACATAGCTATAGTGGCTCATTGTGGTTTTTTCATCAGGTATCGCATATGCAGCCAGAGTAACCTCATTGTCTGGAAGTTGAACCTAAAGCAAAAAAAAGAAAAATTTTCTTGTATCATATTTTAACATTCATTTATGAAAGTTTGATTCTTTCATTAGGGTACCTTTATTGTTGAAAACTTTCGGTAATGTACCATTGAAACACCTTTATCTCTTGTATAACAGTTGTTAAAAAATGCCTCTGTAGTGAAGTTTGAAGAGCACTTCAGTTCTTTAAATATTAATTTAAAGTAGTATTTGAAATTATTGCAAAAACAAATTTACCAGCAGTGGACTGCCACAAATTGATGATGATGATGATGATAAACAGAGTTTACTGTTTGAAAGTGTTTTGAGTTTAAAATTATGCAGTGTCTTAATCTTAACTAGTACTTTACTATTTTTTGGTTGGCATATTTCCCATTAAGTGAGTTTTGCTTTTGATATTGCTTAATTGAATAAAATGGCTTAAGCTAACATACCTGCTTTGATAATATTGAAACAGTCAAATTTAGCCTTGGCGCTGGTGTTTCAGATTTAATGTCACTTGTTTTTGGTTCAACAAGTAAGTCATCACTTTTTTTGATATCATCCATTTGTATAGTGGGTCCTTTAGAATAAGGTCTTAATATTTTAACACATGCACCCTGGGCATTTTCTTCAGTACCAGAAACACACTTACAGAATCCATTATTAAGTTTTAATCCAAGTGACACACATTCAGAATTAAAAGGACAGTCATCAGATACACCCACAACACATGGAACTTTGTCAAGAAGATTAGATGCATCCATTATCATTTCATTATCATTGCTGTCTCTGAATTTGCCAAATGTTTGAGTCCCATCTTCGTGATTAGGTAAGTTGTTAAGGAAGTGTGTAAGAAAGTCTTCATCTTCAGTTATTAAATCAGAGTATCGACTTGTGAATGGAGAATATAATTCATCCTCCGGTGAAAAATTACTGTTTGTTTCATGATTATTTGACTGATCTAAAATATCCAGCCAATTTTCTGAAAACATATTAGGACATTACTTCAAAATACTACAACAATAGTAGTTCTGTTTTTCATATAAATAATGTATATACCAATGTTATTAATAGTATCATAGAATGGAGTGAAAGGAACACCTTAAAAATCAATCTCCATAAATTGCAAGTCAAATAAATATGAAACCAAAATCCAATTGTTACAATCAATAATGACAATACAGAACAGCTGACTGAGGTTAGAAATCTAGGTATTATTCTGGACACAAAGTTATGGTACGAAAAACGCGTACAAACTGTAGTGAAAAACTGTTTCTACCATTTAAAAGTTTTATATAAAATATGTAACTTTCATCAAAAGCAAGCATTGCGCTCTGTGAAGCTCTAGTTTTATCTAAGCTAAACTATGATGATATCATTTATGGTCCACAGCTGCTTTGTAGAACAAACCACTTTATGTGGTGTGTTCAAAATACTTGCTGCCTGTTTTGCTTTGATATTCCTGCATGATCTTACATCTCTTTGTACCTAAACAAAATTTCGGTGTTGAATTGTCATGTAACAAGTGCACCTTGCCTGCCTTTTCTTTGGTCTATTAAAGTCCAAAAAGCTGGAATATTTACATAGTAATCTCAGATTTTCAACACTCCATACGATTATGGAGTGTTGAAAACAGAAAATGTTGCATTACGCATCTGTACAGTGCTACATTTTCTGTTTTCTTAACAAATAAATAAGAAAATAATTACCATTGGGTAATATAGGTTTAATTAAAATCATAGACACATGTGAATCCCATTTTTGAGTAGCATCTCTGGCCAATGGTAGACAAAGTTCATCGCTAACACATTCTATGTGATAGCATTTTGAATCCACAGTAAACACAACATTACAAGATTCAGCTAAGCAACATCCCATAACACACTGTCTTACACCTTTTAGATCTTTTTTTTCTGAGAAATTTCCAGCAGTAAGATTTCCTGAAACCAAAAACAAAAGGCACTAATTTCTAGTGAAGCTTGTAAACACATTAGTGCTATTTAAAGGCTTTAGTATTTGTTTACTAACAAAAGGTTCACATCTATTTACTAATTTTGATGGTAGGTAATATAATACTAAGCAAAAAGTAATATTGCTATATATTTCCTTGTATTTAATATTGTTTCTAGATTGTAAACAACTTATTATAAAAAAAAATTGACTATGTAACAAATGAGTTAAAAAGATAGTTAATTAAAATTAGACAATTACTTACCAGCCGGTGCATAGTTTCCGAAATATTTAGGGTATAATTTTGGACACATATTTTCATATTTATCGTTCCACGGCTTATTAAACTGCGATAAAGACACTTTAACACTTACAATAACAAATATAGTTAAGGTATGTACAATATTACCGGTAATATACATTATAACATACGAATAATGACTTGAAAAACGTACAATCTAAAGAAATATATATGATGTGAAGGATTTCCGTTCGTTCTGGTTTATATAAATGTAATTTACTATGCTACTGCTAACATTTATCTCATTTGGAGGATATTAAAGTTTAAAGATATGGAATATTAGTGTGGGTGTTATGATAAAACATAATGCGCTTGTTTTGAAATTGTACCATGGAAAATATTTCTGTTTGTTAACGTATGATAGCTAACAACAGATAAAATATATTAACGTCTTTGACATTTAGTTTAGGCGATTACAAAAAATAATAAAATCATTTTATTCATTTGACGTTCTCTGAATCATATAAATAATCATACCATTAATTTTAATTTCCTTTGATTCGACCTTTTTGTTATATAACTTTATATACATATGAGTTACATAAAGAATTTTGTGGATTGGTATTTGATTACAGAAATATTATAAAGGTTAATTTAAAGGTATTAAGCATTTCAGTAAAGTTACGTGTATTACTGCATACTTTAGTTGCTTTATTTGAAATAAATTGCATTAATCAATATATGAAATCTGTGTTAGTTTTTGATGCTTTTAATGTCACTAATTTTTATTACGTTTTACGTAGTTTTACGTTGAATAAAAATTAAACTTTATGGAATTTATTTTAAGGATTTATTTAAATTCGCCATGATAATATCAGCAAACATCCTCAAAATAAATGCAATGAAATCCGAAAAGTCTAGTTTTATTAAAAAAGTAATATTAGCGTAAACATAACAAAACTTTGTTAGTATTTAATCACACGATTGAGACATTTTTATTTTATTTAATAACTGTGGAAGTAAACTAGTAAGTATATGGCACTGCTACCGCTATATATATATTCTAAAAAGGTATCAATCTGTTGTATACTATAATAAAGTCTTTATTTATTATTAAAACCAATAGATATTTTTTTTCTCTGATGAACAAATTGGTAAATAAAAGATTATATACTAGATAAAAGTAAATGAAATAACATTAGTGACAGATCCTCCAAAGTTTTTAAAATCAAATATTCTATTGCTAAGGACTACTATTTTTACTTATTTCGTTTTCATTGGTAAAACAGGCACGAGTTGATAGTAGAGCAATAAAATGTGCTCTAATTAAAATGAGAAACATGTTTACGTTTCTTTCGTGGATTAGTTATTAATTTTTCGGTTTGCATATTTGGGAGAGAAATTTCAGAATGGGTGCAGGACAGATTGGCGGATTTGCGACTCTAAGTATTTTTTTTTCACTTAATTAGCATTTATTTTAATAAAACTGGTACATGAACTATAAATTTATAGTGATAGTATTTTTAGTTTTAACGATATTCAGGACAATTTCAATTCATTCAAGAAAAAACTTTAGGTTTTAGATTATTAATATATTTTTAATTACAAGTATCGTTGTCATTTATAATGTTACAGTGGAAATAGATTTTGATAATGCTGCAGGATTTCTTGGACGAAAAGCTGACAAAAATGAAGCACAGTATATAGTATGTAGTAGACATAATTTCTTAATAAATATACTATATTCAAATCGATGCAATGATTTGGGTAAAGGGTCATTAGTTTATATTATTTAATTTTAGTCATTTTTACAGGTTTACTATTTATCACATGCTATGATGTTTTGCGTTGGTATTATTATAGAAGCTAATGTTGTAATGACACCAGCTAGTTGCGTATTTGGTGAAAAATACAAGTTTGAGATATTTGCTGGCACTCATCTTTTTTTGGAAAACACGGGAATTAGCAGATTTGTAAATAACATTTGTATGCATAAAGGTGAGTAATATTTAAGATTTTTTAAAACTTTTTTATGGATTCTAGGAAGTTGGAACCTGTGTCCTGGTTTTTCCAGCTTAGGTATAGGTTTAGGTTTGGGGTATATTTTTAACTAAACCTAAATACTTTCACTCTTTTAATTCACAGGATATAATCACACAATGAGATGGAAAGATTGTTCTTCTGATAATTTAGCTTTAATGATCCTGGATCAACAATTTTCATTTTATACACTGGAGGATGGTGCCGATTATGTAGTTAATAGAATACGTTACGGAATGACGACACCGAGTATCTCAAGTTTGTATAAAGATCGCTCTTGCAAATTTTATGGATGGGGAAGTAGAAGAAATGTAAGTATTTAACATTCCGGAGAACCGAAAGATTAATATTATTTAGATATTTAATAGATAGAGAAATACTTTCAGGGGTATTTGATTCCATTGTTAATTCATCTTTATGGCATGGAAGTTACTGTGTTGCCGCCAGAATATTGTGCTCGCTATTGGAATTACGAGAATAAATACTTATGCATTCGGCAGCCCCATTGTAAGGTACATGAAAGTGTTGTTATATGTAATTTACGATACTATGTTATTTAATTTTTTTGCAACTATTTTCTTTTATCAATTAAAAAGTGCAAAAAATTATGAAACAGAGCACATGTAAGACAACTGAAATCGAAAGTGTGTAACGTCTGTGATTCGTTTTAATTATTTCTCTTATCTTTAAAAAACGCTTATTACAGTCGGATGTGCACGGAGCTTTGTGTCCTGTAAGTACCATTGCAAGTTTTTTATATGATGTCGTTCGCATACTTTTGTATTACATCATGAATGCGAACGAAATTGAACAATGTTTATTTTATTAAATTTTGAATTGTGGCCTCTAGTTTAATTGATCACATCTGCAATTACATGGAACCAAAACGATGCTCAATAGTCAGAAGAGCAAAATATTCTGAATAATTTAGTTTCATAATTGAGTAAATAAAAGTTAACGTTTATGGTCTATAAAGTTTTATAAAATTATGATAACCATGTTCAATCCATGGTCATTCAGTGCCGGACATAGGTCTCTTGTAAGGCACTCGACAAAACATAGTATAGTTCTGTTTGAATTGAGTGCACAAAAATCTTAAAATACCTGTTATACACTCAATGTATTACTGCATATATTTTCAATATTTATTTTTAGGATGATTTGGGCTCTGCAGTCGTGTGTTCGGGTCACGTCATCGGCATGATGACATCGCGACTCGTAGACCGGCCTTGCGGTGTTGGTTTCAGCGACTTAACAAAATATAGTAAATTCATGACCTGCGGTGTTGATGACTCTCGTGATGTTATAGATCACCATGCGCTCATGGAGTTTGATTATACAACAAAACAATTGTTTACTCTTCAAACTGTTTCTAAAGCAAGTACTACTAAAACCACGATAAAAATAAAAGATACAGATGACACCAAAAAAAATGAAACGACCCTTAAACGACTTAGATATGATTAGGCATAACTCCTCTTTGTTGTATCTATAACACTTGGTGGTAATATTTATCACGGAAATTTATGCTACATAATATTTGGGTAGTAGGAAGCAAACGTATATTAATATTATTAAAAAGGTATTGTTGATGTACAGCAGTAAAGGATTGTAAAAATTAAATTAAACTTGGGGTGAATGAAACTGTGTTTTACTAATTATTTCCTTTTTATTAATTACATACAGATTTAACAACACAAATATCTATACCATACCACTGGCGTGATAAAACAGGACAACTAACGAAAAACTACTGTAGGAAGACACCCGCTAACGTTTCCTTTGCGTTCTGACCTTTTACTAGTTGGAAGAGTTTATAACATTGAAAATCCATATACCGATATGATGATGATAGTAATGATTATGTCCTTAGTACATATTACTAACAGAAAGCATTCAATGTAAAAAAGCATGACTAAAACAAATTATAAATGAATAAATTTTTTAATACGACTACGTATTAAGCAATACTAATTAATCAAATATTTAATACATAAATGTATATAATCTACTTTTAATTTAACCAAATTTTGTTGAGTATTATTATATTTCAAATATTTTCCCCACCACTTAATTGCAGAAAACCTAGCTGCTGGAAATGTTGCCGTATTTAATTATTAATTTTAGTTAATTATTTATTATTAAAATCGCTACATAATCGATAAATTTAGTTTTTTAAAATATGTATTTTATAATTATTTGATTCTTTTAAATATAACGAATTATTAAATCATCTTCTTGTTAGGCGGATCTGATGACCATCAATGGGAAATAAAAGCAGCTCCATTTTTAATGGCCCTATGTTCTTTGCATCTACTTTATATGACCTGAGAATACTTGATATAATACTTTTGGTTAGAATCATACCGAAATTACGTCCTGGAAGTAAAATATTGTTTTAATACTTTTTGTCATAATAATGCTACAAAAAAATAATGTACATACTACTAATTTTGTACTCAACATAACTGAACTTAAAAATAAAATACATAAAATGCTCACCAGGATTACCTTAATGTTTTTTTAAGTACGACTATCGTCGTATTAACAGATAAAAATGTATGTAATTTTTTTAGTCTTAAAACGGTTGCTGTATATTTATGTTTGTTATTTACCAATACAATTCCGGGGCCCGTAGCTAAACGGCAAAAAAGCGGCAGGATGTCGACCAATAGATTTTTCGGACAAAAACCTGTCTGGATCAAATTCATCTGCATTCGGACCCCATTCTGCTTTAGAACGATGTATGGCAAAGATGCCAACTACTGCACTTGTGTTGGCTGGCAATGTCACTCCACAATGTGCTAATAAATTTTCTTAACGTTAAATATACAATAGAAGAATTTGTGGTAGCGGGAGTTTTTTTAATTTTAATTTAAAACTATTATGATTTAAACTAATTCTGTTACGTAGATGTAAAATGTATTTTCAAGTTATATTGCAAGCGCTCGTTTGCTATTCTGCTCAGGAGATTAAAGGATAACAATTTAAATTCCGATCGGAGTGGAGATTATGGGCAAGCCTATGTCCCGCTGTGGGCGTTAATCGGCTGATGTTGATGAATTTAAACTTCTGAACTTTCAGATATTAGTCAATTTGATCAAACCATACTGAAAATTAATAATAAAATTTTTAACAAAGAAGAGTTAAAAAAAATTAGATCTTACGCAAATACAAGTCCTTATCGATGTTCCGGGCAACTATAGGCACCACAGAATACAGACGCATGCTTTCTTTGATAGCTCTTTCTAAATAATTCATACTGTAAATATCTTCTTTTGTTGCTTGACGATTAGAATTACCAAAAATTGATATTTGTCTGAAATGAAACAGTACATGAAATATACATATTTTCATTAGAAGGGTCCTAGATTAGAAGTATGAAAAACAAATATTTAAGAAAATAATCTATACTTTACGGGCGTAATTTTTCGAACGTCGGGAATGAATAATCATATTAAATATTTTAACATACTCTTTAAAGATCGCTTCTTGTATATCTTGATGAACACCAAGAAGAACCAAAGTGTAAGCAATGACAAGTGCCGTGGTGTCGTTTCCAGCAATAGTGATAGAGTCGATATGTTCCCTTAGTTGTTCGTCAGTGAATTCAATCTCGCGATCAAATAACATGTCCAGAACAATGCGTAATTTGCCATCTGTAAAAAAAACTACACTATATTAAATATATTGTATATTTAGCTAATAATAAACTTCATATCTAAGTAGTTCATTCATTGCAAGCTACAAATTATTAAAAATCTAATGGAATGTTCGCGTTGCTCGAGAGCTCCTATGTAGGTACCAACGCAGCTCTTGTTTCTACCGACAAATAGTGCAAACATTACTGTGATCCGTTTGAATGGTGCTGCATGCTAGTGAATTACGGGGTAACGAGATTTAGCACCTTACGTCTCAAGGAGACGAACGCATTATGGTGCTGTGTGTGCCATCTTAACCAACGCCACGTAGATATGGGCTAGCGTATCACTTACCACCAGGTGAACGTCTTGCTCGTTTCGTCGCCCCATCAAATAAAAAAAAAAT
Source organism: Pachliopta kotzebuea (assembly GCA_018246255.1). NCBI lineage: Eukaryota > Metazoa > Arthropoda > Insecta > Lepidoptera > Papilionidae > Pachliopta > Pachliopta kotzebuea. Next base: position 3,440 of record DWLS01003417.1, on the reverse strand, counting down.
TATGAGTATTTACTACAACAATACAATACAATTTATCTTTTACGATACAATAAGGTGTTATTGTTGCTTTTATGCATAATATGTTATATGGTTATAGAAGTCGTAATTGCTTAGTAAAGTATTGCCTTAACATTTTAACTCCATTTAAATAAAATATTTCACAAGTAATATCAAAGTTAATAACATGGTTCCAGCGTCATTGTTTTGAACTCGTAAACTTAACAAGCATAGTAAAATTATTTCAAGCTGTTAGGTAGATAACGCATTGTTTTAGCACTGATTTGCTTATTGGCTCCTAACCCTTATGACTACTACTCATAAATAAGTGTTAAAATGTTCGTATTACATATAATTTTGCCCTTCTTCTTTATAACCGGAAATATGGAAAAAGGTTTTCATTAGCAGTGATAGGAAAAACAAAATGAACGAACAAAACAAATCCATAGTGTTAAGACGAAAAGAATATAAGATTGAAGAAGTCACAAATTTAAAGAAAATAAATTATAAGGAAAAATAATATAAGAAGATGTCACCACAAACAAAAGAAATTTACAAACAACAGAATTTGTAGCTATTTATATACTTGACAATGTTTGTGGATCGCTGGTGCCTGTGATAGGTAACAAACCCGTGTTGTAGGTCACCAGTTCTCCAACTCTCGTGCAGGTAACATTACAGTATAACTATATGTAACAATTAAAGATATTTGTAGTGAGTGTGTGGGTGTTGTGTCTGAGCGATTTATTAAAAGTTGAGCGTGTGAGAGAGTGGTGAGTATATATGTATGTGAGTGTTAGTGGGTGTGTGTGGTGGTACACGCTTGCGAAAACTAGATGTTAATAATAAAGTAATAAAACAGGTGCCATATAACAACAAATAACTATGTAATGATCTGTAAAAGTTTTTCTGTCTCTTCGTATGATTGAGTAAGACGCCATTTTTGAACTGCTTTTTTCTTTAATTATAATGATTTAGGGAATACATATTAAGGAAGTTGTGTTATTTTTTATAAAGATATGGTCACAGAAATACGAAAAACCTGTGAGAGAAAGATGATCTTAGAAAGTCAGCTTGATCGTACTCTAACAGCGAATATTGCTTGAGAGCAGATTGAAGTTGACGCGTTGTTAAAACTCTAGCCTCATTGAGAAGTTTGTCTGTGGGGTAGAGGCGAGGCTTGAAATAGCATACCTTAAGCAAAGCTCTTTGTGCACGCTCTACTTGTATAAGATGAGTTTTCGTGGCACCCAAACAGTAATAATTAAGTACCGATTGGCAAAGTGCAAAATAAACCATACGCACAATTTCTTCACCAGCTGAATGCCTTAATTGTTTAAAAATATATATTAGTTTACGTACTTTTTTTGATGGATGAACAATATGTTCCATATTTATATGGAATATATTTTAAATATTATATTTTACTTGCCTGTGCAACTGGATTGGCAGGCTATTATATGCATTGAATTAATTGCTGGGTCTGTGGTATTACTAATTGAGAAATTCATAAACTTCGTTTTAAGTATATTAAGAGTAAGTGCAAATACTATAGGTGAGTTTTTAGCTACGCATAAAATTACCCTCATTTCATCGTAAAATAAGTTTAATGCCTTCGATTTCAAATGACAGAATTTTCCAAAGTAGCTTGTCCTCTGTCTCACATACATTAGGCAAATTTTTTTTGTAAATTTAATCCAAAAAAATACATTTACTGTCACATTGAAAGTATTATTTAAAATAATACTTTCAACGTGTATATATATTTAAAATAATCATCATCACAAAAAATACGATTTTGTGTATTTAGTAAAATGTTGAAAGTTTTTTATTATATTAGAACTATTCATTAACCTTGAATGTTTGGTAAATTCCTTAATTTATTTCTTTCGTATTCCAGACGTCTTTTCAGGACCACCTAAAAATAAAAAATATTAAAATATTCTCATTAAAACTGTTAAAAATGTGATATAATTTATTTGCTATTTTTCTAATTCTATTAAGGAGAAATATCAAAACATGTTTAAGAGTCACAAAATAATTGTTTAAACATTTTTTCCTTGGTGATATCGGGAAAATTTACCTCCTCTGTGAATTTGTGAGTTAAATTGATATTGTCTTTTTGTTGTTTTGAGTATGATGTTAAATTGAAGAGACAATCTGGTTGCAGCCAAACTTTAAAAAACCGCATGTTAAGTATTGTCATTACAGTTTGACGAGCGCGAAGGTACGGTGTATCTGGAGTATGCTGAATATCCATACGTTCACCCATAGCCGTTTCTGTAAGCAAACTAATTAATAAATAATTTGCGAGGAACAAGTTAAAATTATTAATTGATACCATAAATTTTAAAATACATATTTTTTAATATTCCATGGAGTTTTTTAAAAAAATTCATTGTGCAAAATTTTTCGGGAAATGAATTCTATAATTTTAGAGTCCCGTTTATATTTGCACTACGAAAAAAATTCGGCTTTGTATATACCAAATTGCAGATAAAATATAAAGTATGCATAAAAAGAAATGCGTTAGAACTTGACTTCAAAAGAAACAGCCTTTTTATTACAAATGTATACTCACATGTTATTTGTATTGATGTTAATATTATTGATTTACTTAGAAACTCATGTATTGTAAAACGTGATTGAACAATATTCAGTATGCAGCAAATCTTATGTCAGCAAATAAACTCAAGAATGAGTCGGCACAGCATGAAAGAATATAAGTACGTAAACATAATGTTTGCCTATTGTGTCAGTAGCAATCATATAGTAATATATAACTAAAATATATTGATTAAGTAACAATCGGCCATAAACAGATGGGCTAGAGTACTCATAAAAACTTATAGCAATACTTAAACAATGCTATTATTAATTGCCGAGAAAATACTAATAAAATGAGAACATTGGAATAATCTGACATCATTCTAAAACAAATCAATGTTTTATAATTAAATGCGACGTTTTTTGATCTTTAGAGGGATCATGATGATAAGCTTCTTTAACAGGAATTGTTATTTTCATTAATAAACATTTTTGTGCTATTACTTGGACGAGACATTTTCTAAAATGTAGCCAATACGGTTTTCCATAAAAATCAATATTTAAATAGGAACAAATCAATGAAATAAACTGTAAAATAAAATAGGCGCAGGGGGTACTTAACAACATAAATTCCAGTAGAAGAAACGTGTCACTAGTTACGTATTTATTATTATATTTTGAAAAATATGAAGTGTAGTTAATGATAAATATCTGTCCATAATATTATAGGTAACTTTAATCATATGTTGACGGAATTAATATTTTTTATTATTATATTTAAAGGCACCTCTGTCTTATGAGAGGGAGTTTCCATCGCATGGGCGTAGGGATTTGGACCTAGCTGGTAGATACAATGTTCATCAAATAATTTATCACGTTTCACCGAGCACGTAGTT
>DWLS01003416.1:0-15770 GCA_018246255.1 Pachliopta kotzebuea | reverse complement strand
TACAGATAAATAAATACCAGAAAACCGGGCCGTACACAGTAAGGAATTAGAACGAATGTTTGTATAGAAGTATTAAAGTTTCAGTTTCGGCGTCAGTGTAGATGACAAATTACTGTTGCGTGAGGTTGCGGATGCGATGCGGTGCGGCGCGGGTACCGCCAGTGTCGTTTTACACCGCACACAGCCCTTACATTACACATCCGCCTCTTGTCATCATTAATGACGGCAAATAATTAATTACTCGTACAATCTCACATTCTATATTATGCTATTACATTGTTAATATGCTTCATGCATCTATATCTAAATAGATAAAGTTCAATGTCGTCTAGTGTTGACATATCGACACTCTCTGTACCCCTCCGGCGACAGACTTGGATGAATTATTTATAGATTCCGGAACGCGAATTTGAAACCTCAAATGTCAATTAAACAAAGTATTTGTGAAAGATCCTCTAAATGAACGGGTTGCTTAAATTGAATTCGGAAAATTAACCGTGAATAGGCACGGGTCCCGACAAAAACTTTAATGTGTGCTTGGGAAACTGCCGGTGCGAATACGTGAATTTACAGGCGGCATCTGATTGGGTGTTCTCGTTCCCAAAAACGGGAATTTATTTACGCACAGTGGAACTCATGAGATACTTCGAGTCAAATTGAACGATAGCTGTTTTTGTAAACCAAAGGGGTCCGAGAGCTTGACACTGTTCATTATTATATAAAATAAGGATGTAAATACGTTTACTAATCAAGGTAAAGTTTAACTGCTTATTTTTATGCTTAAATAAACTATAAGAAAACACAACAACTTCAGAGATCTTACAATTGTTAATATGTTGTAAAGCTTAATAAACAAAAGAAAAACAATTATTTTATTTTATTTAATAATTGGCTATATTTTAGTTAATAAACATCAACTACCAAAGAATTTTAATTTAAGGGTTTGCGTAAATAAAAATTTCATAACTATGTATTCCATATAACTAAGTGCAAGACTTTTGACGTCTGTCCATTTTACAGTATTCTAAAATGTTAATTTCACTTTAGTGATTTTAATTATAATTCAAATTAAGTATATTCAACGTATAATGTAATTCGGGAGGGTGTACAATAAAGGGAGGAAAAAGGTAGATGGAGAACGGAGCTCATTAAAGGATATGCGGTTCGTCTCATTGGGGTTGGACAAAAACGGCCCGCTGTCCGTTACGGTTTGGGCTGCAATTAAACAACAGAAAGAGCGGGCGCATTCGAAAAGCTCTAAACAAGTGAACAGTACAACAGCTATCCAATTAGTTTGTACCTCCGCTGACCAATAAATTTCCCAACTGTGTACCTGTGCAGCTACCGCGTGAAAACACTTCTGCCCTGTAAACTTAGGAATTTTAATCCTTTAATGCACTGATGGTTACAATCTAACTGCACCACTTTTATAAAAGTGATTAAAATGAAAAAGGTGAAGAATTAAATGTTAAAGTTCTGAACGTAGGAAATCTATTTCAGCATTAATGAGGTATCCGCATAAAATTACTGAACATTTTTTGGTCATTAACCGGAGGAGTGGTGGAGTTTAATACAATCGGAATCAAATTAAGTTCATTCAGTTGCGGCGGAGGCAGACGGGTTAAGTTGATTCAGCAGAAAGGCAGACACGTGCGCCGCCCGCCCTAGCCACGCTCGCAATAAGAATAAGAAATGAACCGATAAATTCCACACAACACTCATAATGTTGAAAATTTTATATAAAGTAACCTACCTACCTTAAATGATCACTTTATTTTAGTTATAACAAAATCTAGTACGGAATAATCTTTACGTGAAATTAAAAATCAAAATTCAGTCAGTGAGTATATTGTCAAAATATATCTGCAGAACACGTTAGCAGTTTAGTGCAGTAACACGAGATCATTTATTCTATATGTATGTAATGAAGAGTGTCTATTAACGGCAAGGCGACATTCACCCGAATACCAACGAGTTCTAGAGTTCACTGTGAGAAATTAACCGAAACGTTCATCTGTTACTTTGTTCCTTGTACATTTGATGAAACTTATTGCAGGCCCTGCGCCATCGTCTCTATAAAACAACTCATTACTATGCAAAACAAAACTCTCCATATTAATTGTATTTTACTTGGCGTGATAAAACATTGGCAAATGAAAATTTTGCTCCATCTATCTACATGTCCATATTGAAAGTAGAATTATAGTGCGAACCCAGAGAGGCGTCATCATCAGAGAGTTTGTAAGCTAACGCGCCTAGCCGCGCTCTTTGACGTCGAGTGTAGGTTTGACAGCGGCAGGACGGGTCCGTCGAGTTAAACGGTACAAAGTTTGCATCGGAAATGGATGGTCGAATTAATTGAAACATAGCGTCGCTCCGGTGTGCGGTCGTGTGGTGGGGGATTGAGGGATCAAAGTTTTAGTAGTTAGTTCAGCGCGAGAGCAGGTGTGCGGTGGAAGAGGAAGGGGCGCGGCTGCAGTACGGCGCTATCAGCTTCCTAAACACGAAGCCGAACCGTTGAAAAATTGCGGCGAACGTCTTGGAACCGCCCCCTGCATCGGCGAGGAGCTGAGCTACATACAAATCAGCCACCTCCGCGGGCACGGCTCCTTCTACGCCATTATTTCTTTCCGTATTAGTCTTATAACCACCACAAATTATACGACGTACTACATCTATAACTAACAGAATATAAGACAAAAATTACAATTTGTTACTTAATATATAGTCCAAATGTTAATTTTAAAACTTTTCAAAACCGAAAACCATATTTTTTTGTGAAGCATGAATAACATAGCATATGATATTTATCCTTTATCTGTTAGAAAATTGTATGTACCACATAATAATTTGTAGTCTACTGTAGATATTCATTTTAAATATTATTATTTAAAACTCATTTAATGTTTTTAGAGTAAATTATTCAATAATTGTCTTAATACATAATCTCCCCGTAATTTTATTTTGTTATATTTAAGTTGGTGCCTTACAAGAGGAAAAGAATTGCGCTTTCTAAAATATACACTGTATTATTATTTGCGAAGACAGCCACAAAAAAAGACTAATCGCCCAGAGTTCCATGTTAGGTTTTCTTAGGAGGGGGGGCGTTGTGGACTGACTTTATAATTAACAAACGTAGGATAAAAGCGATTGTAATGTATAATCAGAGTTTGATAAAGCTTTTGAGTTTATGTTCGATAAATTCATTGCAGATTTTATAACGCAACCAAGCACAGGCGCAATAGAATACATCAAAAATTTCATTTATAATATGGTTAAGTATTAACTCAATTATGAGTGATGCGGGCGCTTATGAGACGCGTCCCCTTGTTTGTTGTAGCAAACTTCCATCGTACAAAATACAAAATTACTCGATCCGATGAAACGGATCTTCTGGCTTGTGAATCGTCATCCTGAGCTTGAGCGCCATAGCACTCCGTCTTCATAAATGTCGAACGATTTGGAAGAGCTGCGTATGTAATGGAGTCGAAAGAATTACGCGTCTATTTCACGTAAATCTGTTGAAAAAAAAAACCTTCGTAAATTTTGCTGTTTTGACATGTTTCTGTTTTATAGTAGAAATAAACCGGGGGTAACCAATTAATAAAACACAAGATGTAAAGATCGAAAGTGAACTATTCGCATTTGTATGCGAAGTAAATTTTTTGATATACAGGGTAAATGGAATTGTCTTCAAGTTGTATTCTTTAATTCACAGTAGGTTCTTCAGTAAGAAATTAGCGGAGACGACTTAGATCTATCTTATCGCTTAACAATTTCTCCCTAATTCAGCTCTCATTCTCGTCGGCAAAACGTACTGTGTATATGACGACTTAGAAATGTCACTAAACGTTATTTAATAAGCCGTTAAGATTCGACCGTTTGATAAGAATTAAATGTGTCATATATTCAGCTGGAGCCCGACAAGGGGATTGCAATAAGCCATTTGAGAACATGTGTCAAATGAGTATAAAGGGCCGTTTTTGTTACTTACTGAAGGGTGACAAGTTAACACAAAAACAATTCAACGACGTTTACATATCACATCATGAATATATACTATTCTAGATAAATATATTTTAGTCAGTGTTGTATTCTGTGATAGTTTCACTTCTGTTATGATATAGTAAATTTTTATGGGTTAGGTTTAATGAGGTGAAATGTGAGGAGGGAAGTGGGACGCGGTCGTTAACGGCAATCGCCCTTGAGGGTGCAGTTTGTGAGCTCGACGTCGCTCAGCGCCAATTTTACATTCACCACTCCACGTGGCTTGTTAAAACGGCGAGGCCTTCGAATTATTTTCCTCGATGCTTATCACATGGATTATTTAAAGGTTTGTTGCATATTTAATGTTAACGATTGAATAGCAAAATTACGTACGTGACCGTGAAATATCAAACAGTTTTTGTATACTACACTTAAGATGTAAAGAAGAGCGTGTGATAATTTTTGTAAAGACAAAGTTACATTGTTTGTGCCGGACTCGTTATTAGGTAGTTTCGGATTGCATGCTGGGGCAGTTGTTATGATGGTAATGCACATGCAGTTAACACCGTCGATACTCATTTGCGTATCTAAGTGAGCCCGTGGAAGCCATTAGCCGACGATCGAAGACGTCGTTACTGGTAGTAGCGCGATAAGGGGCCGCGGCGAGGGACATTGCGTCCTTAACGAGGCCCGCGACGAAAGTGGACAGCTATACGTTGCTTTTAGCCCTCCAGCGAAAATCAAATCGACTGCTCTTATGGCCCGGACGGTTAAGTGCCGCCTATTATGTAAATTTTCGGCAAGCAATGGAGAATAATGGATATTAACTTTAATGTTTACTCGAGTAATTGTAATGCGTTAATTACTTAAACGTCTCTCACGTTAAACGTTGTTTGCAGGGTTGAGTTTACTTCAATAAACATACATACACGTTAATACTGTATAAGTATTAATGAGAGGTTTACATTTTCTACAACGAAATTTATCAAACAAGTTGATAAAATAAAAAATTATTAACAATTTTTATTTTAATTAAAGAAAAGTCTCCAATGAAGAGACATTGAAAACATCACTTTTTAGTATCTCATGTATAATATTTTATTCAACATTGAATAAAAAGTTTATAATGGTAATAATTGCTGCAGCTATTTTTTCTATATTATAAGCACTCTAATGTAATTAGAAAACTACACAGAGATGGAACTAATCGTAGCGTATGATTTTATAGATGCTCCCGGAAAGCTGCTGCGGACGGACGGACTCCCGGATGTAGGTTTTAACATGATTGCTCGGGCCAGCTGCTCGGCGAAAACAACCCAAAACAACTTTACAACTTATTAAAGGAAATCTCTTTAATCTGCCATTACGCTCAAAAATATTCCGTTATTTTTTTTATGCTAACAACTTCTCGAGGAGTACGGTAATATACAAACTTTTTACTACACTTCAGAATGGTTAGAGTAAAATTTATCCTAGTTTATGTTTAGTCGTAACAACTATTCACGTAAATTAGTAATTTAAAATTGTTAATGAATAATCGATGACAAATTGTTATTAAGAATAGAACAAAAATGTATAATGTGAAACAATATTAATGAATAGGGGGGGGGGCAACCTCTACAATTTGCTTTCAGTCTAAACATACATCCGATCTAATTTTAAATCCAAACCTTCATCAATGTTATAGTCAGTTTGGTGTAATCATTAAAAGTTTTTGTTAATTTATTGAATAAAGTGCTTCTATGTAAAAACAAGTCGAACAAATGATATTATCTATGAATGAACTAACTGAAAACACCGCCGTAATTAACTTTCCGGTGTTTAACTAAGTTCCCTGAAAAAAGGTATCGGGGGCCCATTTAAGCATACCGTTTCTCACTCGAGATGGTGATTTGTACATTAAAAACGTCATAACTAACACAAGTAAGATGTTTAACGTAGCATTAGAGATACTTTACTTTGATAAATATATAAAACTATAAAATTGTTTCTTCATTTAGCACGCATTGCAGAAAATGTTTTAGAAGCTAACAATCTGAAGCAATTCATAAATCCAGCGGGCCGTTATAACTATTATTAGACGGCTTGTCTGGATTTTTCATAATGCTTGTCGCGAATGAATACATGGGGGAGCGAGGGAGTGACGCGGGGCTACATACATTGTAGTCGCGGGAGCCGAGAATTGATTTCATAGCGCTCGCTGTATTCGCTGTGCACGTTGGCTGACCCGATGGATCGTACTTGCCGCTCGTGCGCATCTTTTATTCAGTAACGTTACACCCGCGCAGGCCGGAGCCCGCTCATTACAATACTACCGTCAACTTCTGTGATGCAAGGGCACGCGACCGATTAAAAATTCATCTCTCTTTGTTCCGAAACGGAGATAACCGATCGATGCGCGACGATAATGTGACGGCACAGCCCCCGCCAGCCTAAATTGATTCCGTCGATGCAACTTTTAACAATTTAAATGGCTCGTCAAAACTCGATAGATGGTGGTAGCACACGGTTAAAATAAAATATTTTACGTATTTGTCGTTAACAAATTTTTACCGACGACATGAAAAAAGTTCTCAATTTGTCAAGTTCCTATTTCTTCTATCTCTCTCGTATTATTAAAATGACCCATAACTTTTCAGAGTGTTTTTTCACATCACTAAAGTGGCAAACAGGCATTCGGCCTGCCTGATGGTAAGTAGTTACCGTAGCTCTATAGACGCCTGCAGCACCGGAGGCATACGGTGATCAAATGTTGATAAATTTTGATGTCATACGTTCCCGTGTCCCTTAAAGGTTAAAAAAATTACATAATTCGTAGATTTTTGTGGAAACGTTCTTATATGCATGTACAGGTAAAAGTTACAGTGTTTCTTAGCAAGACAATTGTTTTTAAGAGTTCATACAATATACTAGAAAAATATAAGCACACAACACCATTGCATATAAAATTAAAAAAGTTACTTGATTAAAGAAGATTTTAATTGTTATATTATTTCGTCGAAATGGAATACAATCTTATGTATGTTGTACAAAAAATCTCTCAAAATAATTTAGTAAGCTCTTCCAAAGCAGAGCAGATATAATTCCTTTGAGTGAAATGGAAACAGGAAACTGCTCTTGTACCAACTCTTAAGTGCACCGATAGAAAACTAGACAAAGTCGACGTATTTTTACCTGGGGTTTGAATGTTAGGTAAACTTAAAGCTATAACTCAAATGTCAGAGATGGCTATTTGTTTTGGTATTATGCCGGCAGAGATGTGCGCAGCGGCGGCGATGTTAGGCAATGGTGTTACATAGTGGATTTCAGTTCGATATTTCAACGGGGTCTTAAAGCGCGTCTGTTGGAATTGTGAAAAATAGACGGTCATTTATACCGTTTTCTCCTCTCGGCTGATGATGTCATCACTTCGCCTTATTTTGCGTCCCCGAGCTTCTGTCATCGTAAAAATTAACACCTTTATAATATTGGTTAGTAGTCTTCCCTTAGAACCGCGGGGTACAATGATGCGGTTAATTTGGTGAAATAAATCAGGCCCGCTTTATATTCCTGTCACAGCCGACAGCGGAGCCTTGGTAGCTATTACAGTAGCCGTAATGAGATTTAGAGCGCTCATATAAAGTTATTTATGTGCAGAACGCGACTCCTGCGAGATGTTAACGAAAGAGCAGAGTTGCAAGTCCACAATCTTGTCTCAATAGAAGGTAATGCCTACGACGCATTAAGTGTTATATGAATTGGCATGTTTAAGCTCCTCTTGAAGAAGGGGGTTCGGTTTGTTATAAAAATTTTTAAGACGTTGTTCACTAAGCGGTTCTAAAGGGATTGACAACTGCTAAGGCCTTTAAAAGTAAATATTAACTTCAACCTGAAATCATCGTTATAACAACATGCTAATACACCAATATTGGTCACATTTGAAGGGAATGGTTTGGCGAAAACAGTGCGTGACGAGCAACTTGTTTGGACAATGGAGCTACTGCTTTATTACTTATTATTTTTATTCGAGGAACTGTATGATCGATTGCGTGGAGGGTCCGCTGAATCAGACTCCTTTGTTCGGGGCGAGATTAATCACACACGTCTACGTATGACGGGAGCTGAGTGGAGATATTCATTAGTGGCAATGGATCGGCAAACTCCCAGTGCAGCTAACGCAGTAAATGTTAATAGTACTAGACAAAATAAAACTTGTAACTTAAAAAAAGAGTGTTTCGTATAGCTGAAACTACACTAAATACATTAAGAAGAAAAGGGGTTTAATATATTTGAAATATACATTACAGATATTTCAAATAAGACTCCAGAATCGAAATCCCATAACATGAAGGTGACTCCGCAGTCGGTTCACGTACGAAGTACAATTTATTCGGGCCACTTAAAGTATAAAATAAATTTCGCGGAAGTTTCATCGTTAGGCGTAGGTAGCGCAGCAGCGGTATCGGGTGTTATTCAAGGTAGTACCCAGTGACATGATACTGACCTATTGTTTTCTGATCTAATATATCTTACCTAATCATGGAGAGGAATAAAAGAGATAACATTGGGGCTTATTCTTATGTATGCAATATTAATGAACAATGGCATGAGAACAGAGTAGTCATTTTTCATTGAATTGTATATGTATATATGATTGCTTTGGAAAATTTTAGATCATTTGATAGTGGTCACCCCTTTGCTGGGTCAGTGAGCAGGCTGACAAGAGCGGCGACAGCGCGGCGCGACAGCGAGCGCGGTAACGCGATAGCGCAAACAAACGGTCGGACACCGCGCCTCGCGATGTCAATTAAGCTAATTAAACACACAACGGGGGAGAGTGGTTGCCGGGCCGCCCGGACCCACCCTCTCTGTCCCTTAGCAAGCGCATCATTTTAACAACAAAGGCCATTCCTCTTACCGACCAACAATAATGACCCAACTTTGTCCACTGCGCAAAATCAAACCGGCGAATGATAATAAATACCTCGGCCGACTACGAAACTAATGAGATATAAAAATAATATTATAATGTAAATAACTTTTTAAACATTATTTGCATTAAACAACTTTTGTAATAAATAGTCATTCAAAGAATCGTGTCAGTCAATATTGGCTCGTCCTTTTTGCGGCAAACTTTGAAAGACAAACTGCTACAAAATATGCAAACAGAATGAGAAATTCTCCAGTTTAGTGGTAAGTAATTACTCGCCGATGAAATTATGGAAATGAGCGGTGAAAAGACAAATAATAGGATGAGTGCTAACAAGAGATAAGACACGGCTTAATTAATAAAGTTTGCGCGACCGTCTTGAGGCGATTCGCGAACAGGACTCCCTGATGGTGGATACGAATCGGATAATCGCATTCGGTTAATTGAGCGTCAGACTGACGCTATCGCTAGCGAAAAGTCACAGAGCCGGGCTCTGGTTTAACTCCAGACGTTTGTTGATCCACGCGCTAATACATCTTAGTCAAACGAAACCGGCTCAAAGAGTGACTCGGCAGACGAAATGCACTAAAGTGAAAAACCTCCGTCAGTCTTGAAAGGGTTTGGAGTGAATAAGGATAAAGTCGATGATACTGAACTACTGCGTAATGGGCGTCAGAGAAAAATAACACAAAGGGTTGTCGGTGTGCGTCAAATTGGTGAAAGTTTTAACGAGAGGGGTGAGGGGGGCGCCAAAGCCGAGGGGAGAGTGTCACGCGAGCTTCCATCAACGTGCTCAGCTGTCAGCCTCGCAGCGGACAGCCGGCCGCCATTGAAGCCACATTTATTACAATACCGCCAGACGATACTATATATATACGCTTTTATAAGTTTTAAAAACTTTTGTTGTGTTACAGCCAATAAATTATTAAATTTTTCATTATACATTTTCCGTAAAATATGTAATTGTAATATTAGTACCGTGTCAACACTAATAAGTCGAAAGAAGATGTTAGCCATCGTTATTAGTCATTGTGTATAGATTTTTTAGTAGTGTTTTAAACGTTAACTGAGACTGCTACTGTCGACGTAGTTAATGTACAAGCACGTGCAAATATTAAAAAAACTAAATAAAGCTACAATAAGGTTGTTACAAAATTAATTTTTAATAAAAAATGATATGTATAATGTTTTAATATACCTTTTATAAGCAACATATACTTTTTAACTGAAATTAAATTTAAACTTCTGGAAAAACCAACCAATTTTTTTATTAAAAAATCAAACGAGAAATGATATTTATGAACTCTATTACTTAAAAAGGGAGTTCTTATTAAAAAGAGTCCTGTTTCAAGGGGGCGGACAGAGTGACTAAGGATATTATAAAAAGTGTATTTACACTCGCCCTCACGGGTGGAGGAAAGTTTCGTTTCGGGCTTTTTATGGGCGGAAAAATTGAGAAAAGTTGAAGCGTTACGGCCGGTGGCGACGCGGGATAGAGACCGGGCCGACGGAGAGTTTAATATAATATGTAAATCGAACGGCAGCACCGCGACCTCACGCCATCGGCCAACTCATATCGCCGCCTGGACGTATTACATGGGGAGTCGTAAATTATTGTGCAAAAGGCAAGCCAGCAAGTTTTACGCTGGCTCGGTGCGGGTCAGCCTGCGCGAAGGACGACAGCGAGCAAGGGTTACGAGCCTATGAATGCAAATGAGCGTCGCCGCGCCCGGGCCCCGGTTTATCGGTTGCCATTTACATAAAACCTTAGAAAGCGGGGCGGCGCGTAGTTCGCTCGCAGCTCCAGGCCATCATATGCTTTGTGATTTGATACCATAGTTGTTATTTGAAAGATAATTATTGGTTTCATAAATTAAGTAAATGTAAAAAATACGGAAGACGTCCGTCGGCATGAAACGGTTTTTACTAAGCAAATGACGACGCAAATCGATATCGATTACTTGAAGCGTCGTCGTAATCGAGCAATGAGCGCCAGTAGAGAGGAGATTCATAATAAAGTTAATTTGGAGTCCATAGAATGACCGATGACGGCCTTTGTCCGACGCGGCTGGAGCTGGAGCAGAATGCGTGACGCGCTTTACTTCACCCGTTTCTTTGTTCCGAGCTAATGCGAGCATGAAATTGATAGTTTTAGTTCTATCGTCTTTTAATTGAATACAGATAAATATTAATAACAAAGACATGATTATAATTTAAATTGGCCAATGACTGATTGTTAGTTATAACAGTTATTTGCAAAAGTGCAATGAAAACATTTAAAACAGTACGTAATACGTCATACAATAATGGTATTTTTGTTACAGTATACGCTTCGTTAAACACGACAATGGTGCAGACAGACAACGACGACTGACGTTTTATAGTTGTGAAAACTGAAGCAGGAGTGTTTGGGGATTTAATCGCAGATGACTTTACGCGCTGTTTATTCCCTGCATCCCGGCGCTATCTCGCTCGAGATCGGCTCGTAAACCGGCGGCTTCGGCCATTGTTTTACTATCGAGCTCCGCTTCTGTAATCCAGCACAATGACGCCCTACAATCTGTCGCCATTCATTAACAACTGCTCACCACTAATTTGAATGTGCTTTGTAATAACTTCTGGTGTCTCGCTCCGAAGACTCCAGCATTATATTTTTCTCCATAAACAGATTCTTTTTAAAGTAATTGATAAATGACGATATAAGTGACTTGTACAAGTTAACCAACACCATCATCTATTAAAAGAGCGCCTCAAAAGAAATATAAATGTTACGTATTAGATTATCCTCAGACTAAAATAATTAAATATTGGTATACTAAATTGCTGAGAAGAATAATTAGTTAATGTTTAAAGACTACAGTATTTTGTTTAAAAACATAAAAATAACGCGGTAACCAGATTTCTCTTTAGAATTTGTATGGTTGTAAATAGCGGTATTATTTCCATAATTATGGTATAACATTATACATAAATGTTAAGTTTTTCATTATTGTAATTGTTATTATTGTATTGTAAAATTAAAACAATTAAGTGAGGTATCTCGTACAACCGGATTATATTTTACGGAAGCAGGCGACGAAATTAGAACTGCAAAACAGCTAATAGAGCTGCAAAAGAAATAAAACTAAGCGGCGAGTAGAATTGATTTAATTTATGGACCAAATACAAAGGAAATTATACCGATTATAAAAGTACTCAAAGCAAACTGCTGTCCACTATCTTAAAGTCTTCTTGGACAATAAGCAGTACGAAAGCCATCATTAGGTGTAATTGCCACAAAGTTTTGCTCCTGTCAAATGTACACAGAGAACACCCTGACCCAAAACTTTCCAAGCGTGATGTTTACAACTACACAAAACTAACAATACATCAAAAGTGACTTATAAGTTAACAGCGGTGTCCGTCGCTGCCGGCGGCTACATTTCGGAAGGATGGACCTGTGGCTATATTTTTTTTATTGTTTCCCAATCTATGTAAGTGGAGACTTCGACGCTATTACATTTTATCAATCTTTGAAAAAGTTAAGACAAAAAGCTTTTGTTAGAATATGTGTCCAGTTGAGTACGCACACAAGCATACAAGCAATGTGTTGCGAATTATTTACGCCGTTATTCAATGAACTGAAGTGTATAATAAAAGTAGGGCAAGCAATAAAGAAAAAGAGAGGAGGAGCATGAAGAGGACCTATATAAGGCGGAGCCATCGAAAAACCGGTAGTCTTGATACATAACATACGTAACGGTCGTTCTCGTTGCTAAGACTCAACATAAAGACGTTATTTGTTACATAAGCGCGCTGTTCGCGAGACTCTATAATATGTACGTCTCGTTCATGGTAACAACTTCAGGGAGTTGAAAGTCTACTCCCAGCGATTTGCTCGGAATAGTGGATGTTTAAATTTTACGCAGATAGACGACCCCCCGCCAAGACAATAAAGAACCTTAAGCTTAGTTTTTAAACTTTACACAAAACGAAACAGTTCTAGTAGACGCTTGGAAAGTTGGGAGACGGAGCCGCCGGCGGCAACCGCGAGTGGGTGTCGCAATTCACCCGTCAAACTAAGAAATATTGCTCTTGGACTCAATGGTCTGTCCATTCGAAAGCCGAATACTGCCTGCCTACAGGAACAATAAGTCTACAATATCATAAGCAAATAGATATTTCATTTAATTTCGTTAAAACGTAATAGTGTGCTTAAAGTGAATTAGAAAAATATCAAGATTGCAAACGAAAAAACAAAAATATTTAAAGCCTAAAAGTTTCTGGTGCAATCCTTTGAACGTATGCAATTTTACCTTTCACAAATCAAATTTATATTAATAATTGCAATATTTTAGACTAACCGTTTAGATAGTTGGAAAAATTAAAGTAAGCTTAAATGTCCAGTATAAATAAATTTAATTATGTAAGAAAAGAGAAATATATTGCGCGATTCATTGAGGGTTTCAAATAAAAAAAAGTGTAATACAAATATTATCTGCCAAGCTTCTGCTTTAAAGCAAAACTTATTAAAACTCATAATAATTATAAAAATTTATATAAAAATTTAAAGCTAACATAAAGGTAAACAGTACTTTGGTGTAGACTTTTTCTATTTACAACAAAATAAGAACTAGAGATTACATTTGAAACTTAAGAAGTTAAAGTTAGCAAGAAATTCAAACTTAGTTCATATGTTTGTATATAGTCATCAAAGCGATGAGACTAACAAGACGTTCATCTGATGGTAAGTTATACGTTTGCTCACAACATCGTGGTGCAGGTTTAAATCGTATACTTAGCCCCCACATTACAGATCTGCTATTAGTACCTACCTCTGGTATATTTTAAAGGAGAGGGTTGTTTAAATCAACACATTAAAGGCAGTGATCGCGCATGAAGCACGACGTGCCTCTGCCCCCTACCTCCGTGCGGCCCCCCTACTAATCCTATTTCCGCGACAAATTAATATGCTCATCGGCAGCCGCATCACTAGATTACCGCGCGTTCATAGCGCGATTGTATTTTAAGTGTATTATCCAATTTGGTGGATATTGTGCGTGTGGTGCGGTAATCAGCGGGCGTGGCGTACATCCCGCCCGGTCGCGGTGAAGCTGCAGTGTTGCTACATTAACGTACGGCGCCGTAGTGCGAGCTGGCGCACTTAATAGATTTTGTTGTTGTAGCGTCCGAAGCGGTCAGCGTATTGCGAACTAACGGGATTACCGTTCGAATTTGCCTCTCGTATACGATACTGGAACGAGCGCGCACATTGTTCGCGAGAGCAATTTCCTCCATAACGTTGCAGATCGTCGTTATAGTTGGCGCTAGTAATCATACCCCCGATGAGCCATCAAAACGCTCAGTTGTATAGGAGCAAAGTCCAAAAATTTATGTCTAGTGCAGCAGTTCTTATAAATCGCTCAAGATTGTGTTTAATAAAATTTGATGAAAAAATAAATACAAATTAGAATAATGAAAATAATTTAGTCACATAAAATATAAAAAGGTTGAAATAATTACGTGTACTACCAGGGTAAATAGTAAACGTGAGTAAATTTAGGAGACGATTTGGAGCGGCTTCTCACGTTTTTCACAAACGAACTCGAAAATAAAATCGAGAGAATAATTAAAATCGGCGCAAACCATTAAAAGAGCAGTTTATAATAGGAGAGTGCACTGTGAAGTGTCCTTCATGTAGGCAGTTAAAGAGTTGGAGGAGCGCACTCGAGCACGAGTACCGTAGCGGCGCCACCTCGCGCCGACTAACGAACCAGCCGACAAAAAGTCTACTCGGCGCCGTAGCACGCGGCACCGCGATAATAATCGTGCCACATACTCTTTGTGAAAGGGAATAAAACTTCATCCGCTCAATACAGTGTGCATAGTTGGGGTGTTAAATAATTAACGTTCACGTAGCGCCCGCCGAGCTCCCGACGACTCATTACACATCCAAACGGCGCGATTTGCTGCGATCGCTCCTCCGATCAAAGCGAATCGAGAAATCACGTGATACGGAAGCGTTTTAGTGCCGCAGTAATGATATTGTTCCAGGCTAAAGGGGAAAAAGTGGAAACAGCAATCCATTTTATGTACTTCCGCAAGAACCGTAAAAGATAAATGGTCAAAGGTCGTCGGAACCGGGGCTCCGATTTTAATATTGGAGTTGCGATATCTCGTCCATTTACCGAAAAACTTGTTCTATATAAGGTTTGTAACATCCAACTTGTGAATAAAAGTTAAAAAGTGTTGTTGAAATATGATTTAGATTAACATTTTATTTCATTCCTTTATGCGCGGTAATCTGGTCCAAATCATATTTATATACACAATTAAGATTCTTTTGAAATATTGCAGCCCTTTAACACTTTTGTTAACTAAAAAAATAAATTATTAGTACCAATAATAAAATAATGTTAACCAAACTTTGAACTAATTTTATGATTTGTACTAAATGATGACATTTTATAACAGATTTGATATTATTTGGTGTCACTTTTACTTCATAGGAGAAAAATTCTCTAAACTTTTATTTATACATATACGTATGAATACATTTTTGAATTTGTTGTAATGTTTATACATAATTTAACCCATTCGAGACCGATTGCACGCCGTGTGTGCAATTGCTTTTCGATGCTAAAAGACAGGTTGCACACTGTGTGTGCAATAATAATAATAAGCAACTATCAGTTATTCAGAGTAAAATAATCGTCGAGAGATTTTTTTGAATTAATAGTATCTATAAAGTAGAGAAAAACAAAATTTGGCATTGGTTTTATTGCGTACCAAAACAAAACAAAACATTTTGTTTGGACTTTCAAAATCTACATTTTTAGAAAATATCAATGTAAGAACCCATATTTATCTAATTCTATTTTTCAAATTTATCACC
>DWLS01003415.1:0-15771 GCA_018246255.1 Pachliopta kotzebuea | reverse complement strand
CCCTCCCTCATTGGCGCCGCCATGCGCGCCGGCTCGCCGCGCCCGCCCCCCGCAGCGCCGCACACGCACACACCATTGTAGCCCTGCGACAATATAACAACATTCATTATTAATTAAATCACAAAACATTCTGTCCACACGAACAATTATACAAATATAATTTCATTTGCTGACCACAAAGATTCCTTCGAAACAACATCACGTAAAACATTAAAATTAATAATTTTTTATTTCGTTCCTCGTGTTCATTAATTTTAATTCGCATGTTCAAAAACACGGTTCAATTCCATTTCGACTTGCAACATTCGTGACATGGGAATATAAATTATATTAATTGTAACAAACTATAATTAGTACATAAAATTATGAAAATTTGTCAACGTTTAATAAAGACGAATATTAAAAGATACAATTTTATTACCAATTTTATATTACGAGTTACTTGACTTATTCCCAAACATGTCGTTTTAATAAAAGCAATCCAATTGAAGGCGAAATAAATAAATCATCTTGTTTTTCCAATTTTTGTTTTATAGGCAATAAATGCATAAAATATTATGGGTAATAAATATACTTCACTACTAAACAATAAAGTATTAAATTTATTTGAAATACGATCACAGATTTAACAGAGATAATAATAATAATTTCCTTCAACACAAAGATGTAGCAAGGTTGCCTCGCCGTAATAAAAATTAAAAGAGGCCCATAAAAGAGTTAAATGAACATACCATTTAAAACGATTCTTTTATAGAAATTTCATATCGTAAGGAGTTATTACCAATTCGGAGAGGCAATAATCGTAAAATAGTCATAAAATCTCCGAGATAAGCCCGCTCACTCGCGCACGGCGCGGCACGAACCCAGAGCTACTAGACGCGTACTTAGTGCCAGAGTATTTGCTACAATTTACAACCGTAAGCACTGCGGACTCAAGCACGCTCACCGTTCGCGACCTAATATTCATATTCATTTCAAACATAATATTTTACTACATTTCAGTTTAATATAATAAAAAGATATATTTTTACTGTAACAAGGCATTATTAATAATATTTAATAATTACCTGCAGCGTGTAGCAATTAAGAGACGGATTGAAAAGAGAAAAATAAAACGTCAGGTAAGACGTCAAATACGGCAGATTATTATTATGGAGACTTTTTCTAATAGTTCTCTTCTGTTTATTAATGGGGGTTCTATTTCGTTTACTCTCTCATTGGTTCTTCCGCTAGTCTAAGCCAATGCCTACAAACTGTACGAAACGCATTAATAATTCTAATTCACCGTCTACATCTCGTTGTTTGTTTGAACAAAAATTTCACAGTTGAAAAAACTACCCCAAATTTTCAGACAAATAGTTTCGATATAAAACCAAAACCACCGCACTAATTCGATAAACCCCTCAAACACGGCGAACATTATCATCGAGTGGTACTAGGGTAGCAGCGGCACAAGGATGCGATTACTTCGGCTCGTAGTTTATAGCGTCGCCGGCGAGGCCCGGCTTTACTGCGCCCTTTTGATAACTCCTCGTAACGTTTTTTACGACGTGCGCTCTTATGCTCGCCTGGTACTATGTTTAAAATACTTTGTACAAGCCATTTTTACACAAATTACAAACACACACAGCACCAATGTACATAACTAATACACATATATATAGATAGATATACATAAAATAAAGGAAAGCTCGAATTGCGACAACGGAATTGAGTCAGGAAGCTCCGTGTGTGCGATTACACTATGGAGACGGTTGACACAAATTAAATATAGATCCGAGTAGCGAAGTTGTAAGCGGGAGGGTAACGGCCGACGTTCTTCCCTGTCCATATTCATGAATGTCGCAGTGGTCGCGCGGTTTTACGAGTGCTCCTCATTTGCACGAGAGCTAAGGAGTTTGTGGCTGCAGCTGAATGCGTACAAACAGAGCCCATTCGCCGCCCGCTTCAAATTCTATACATCACAAACGGCTGCGCTACTCGACAAAATGTAAATTGCAAATTGTGTCGACAGTAAAAATCTGCTTCATAAAGGTCTCTTTATTATAAATACATGTAATGCGGTCTCATAAAAGAATTTTAAATTTATGACTAAACAAATTTTTTTACCTCGCTATTTATGTACTGAGAATCAGTCGATGATATAATTAAAAGCAATTTACAAACGGAAAAAAAAAATGAAAAATCGAGATTTGAAAAAAAAAAAGCATTACTACTTCCTTTTTCTTTTCGCAGTAATGTGCCAGAAAAGAAAATAGATATTTATTGATATCATCAAGCTTTATTGACTAGTTCAGAAGATGAATACAGATGAGAAAGTTTGGATTTGTTTGTGAAGAAACTTTTAGATTTCTATCATAAATTATATAAATACATTTTATACCATGTATTTAATATAGAAATATATAAAAGAAATGTTTTGTTCTAAATAATAATGACTTCTAAACATGTAACAAAACACTGGGTTAGCCGTTTATCGTCGGCGGTGATGTGAATTTCGCGTGATCGCTGAAAAACGTTACAAATAAACAGAAATGACACAAACCTACTAGGCATTACTAAACTTCTAGTTTCATTCTTCATAAGTCTAGAAAACAAAGAATTATAATAACGAACACGGAACACTTTTTTTGGCGTGCTTATATCAAGCTGTTCTGGGACAATGTTTTAACTTTAAATAAAAGTTTTAAGTTATTCAAATGTAAATTAGACTACTATAGAATTAATAAGTAGTATTAGTAGGCGACATAAAAATTGTAAACAGGATTTAAAAAAAATACAGCAGGAGTTTATCCTAATAAGCTAGTAATATTCTCTTTGAGACGTTTGAAGTTAAATCACTTTACCCCAGTAATAATATCTACAGTATTCTTTCTTGTTAAAATTTATATTTATCAAAACTATATTATATTTGGTACATACTATATTTTCTCCAATTTCATACTATTTTAATAACCCCGATGACGAAAGTTGATTCGCAAGCGAAACAACATTGTTTTATTAACGTTAATATATGTAATGGTGATGTTTAAACTGAACAAGTATGAAGTGCTGTTTATACAGATAATAATTTATCATCAAGTGGAATAAACTAAGTGTTAACTTAATTATTAATGTACATATATTTATGTAACGTTTTATAAATATAACGGGACGAGATAAGATTTGTATCAGTTTCAAGTTCTTTATATAGAAGTATTATTATTTTTACTTGCACTTCATATTAAACTACTAAAAAAATCTAAGTATTCAATGTATTTTTTTAAAAGTTTTTCTTCATCATCAACTCACGGTAATTAACTGTTGAATTTCTCTAAGGAAACAAACACTACTTAGTCCGATCTTCGATCAGTGTTACATTTTAAAGATAAATATAGTTCTTAACAACATATTTCTCATTATCTATAATTAATAGATATATAATAAAATATAAATAGACTAAATACTTATTAATTTTCGTTATAAGATTAGATTTTAAACTTATATAAACAATTAGATAAGAAAACCTTATCAACTTATTATACATACAACTGTATGCATCATACAAACTCATAATAAAATAGCCAAATAGCAAATTGATGAATATAATTAATAAATAATTAAGTATGATAATAAATTTTGATATTAAATATATTTAAATACCAACTAAAATAATATTTTTAGTTGGCATCACAGTCTCTTTCTGCTCTTTCTTACACGGGAATTTCTCATCGCCTAGCGGACGTTATAAGTGGGTTATTTCCTGCGTTTAGTGTCCAGTCGAATGGGAAAAGGCACTGAGCAATAACTACCTGTGTTTTTATTAAAAAGCTAGACTGCTAAACTACTAGAATTAAATTTAAAAGCTAAGTACAACAGAATGAAAACGTTATTTAAGTTCAATTTCATATCGTCCCAACGACAATACGGCACTGATAAAAACATTAACGAATACAAAATTCACAGAATGTAGATATTATAATTACTTTAAATTATTTCTTATCGCTTAAACAAGTAATGTTATCGCAGGTTTTAATGTTATACTGTTTATTTAATAGTTGCCATTAAACACTTTGTCAAACATTAAACTGAACTACAATCGAGTCACAATACTGTATTAAATGTTTGAATGAATATATCTTTCGTCGATATTTGAGACGGCATACAGCACTACATGTAGTCTTATTACATCAGTAATTTCATCAGCTACAATGCCTTTCAGTCTGAAATATAGTAATATTTGCACAATACTGTTTGACAGTAAAAAAATAGGCATACTGGAGGTAGGCATCTGTTACTGAAGACCGTCTAAATACCACTGTAGTAATGCAGCCAATAAACAGTACTGTGTTCCGGTTTGAATGGTTTTGTAAGCGAAATTACTGGAGTAACGAGACAATGCAGTATATCTTAAAGTAAACATAATGTGATGCTGTGTATACTATCTTAACCAACTTCATACAGTTACGTGCAAATGTACAACTACTATTATTGCGACATCTCCCCCTTTCTCTCCCCACCTCTTTCTCCTTCTCCTTATCCTCTTCCCTCGTCTCCTCTCCTCTCCCTTATATTATATATTTTTTATGTATATATATTTCAGCTCGCGGAGTCCGGATGAAGCTTTCGCGGCCATAATAGTGGCCGAAAGCAACCACTTAATCAGGAAAAAAAATTTTACTTACTATCAGGTGAACTCCTTGATCGTCTCGTCGCCGCGTTGAATAAAAAAAGTTGGTAAACAAAGCACCACATTATGCTTGTCGCCTTAAGATATGTTACTAAGTCTCGTTACCTCAGTAATATCATTAGGTAAACGTCCTTCAAACAAGAAGAGTAATATTTGCAGTGCTGTTTGGCGGTTGGAATAATAGCTAAGTACATAGATGGATTCCTGGAGTAAAGTATAAATATATATTTAATTTATATATTTAATATCGTGATGTTAAATATGGTTAGATTATATGTGAAATGCAAACATTAGACAGGGAAGCCAGTGACGGAATCCATTATACGGGGATCGTATGTTTGTCAATAAGGCGGCTGATTGGGGGCTCTTCAATGCGCTCGGAGTCTGCCGCCGTCCATGATTTACGAACCGACCGCGCCACTTGGCTCCCTGCCCGGACATCGAACCCGCCAACGAATGCACTTTGTATGCTAACTAAATGCTAAAGACATTTGTAAACTACACACTATTCCTATTAGTTTATGACCAAAAGAAATCCAATTACACCAACTGTTTTGTTCAGATGACGCTGTGAATAATTCTTCAATGATAAATTTACATTGTATTTTTTAGTATAACCACTTGAGTTATTATAGTTTTATCTTTTTCTTTTTATTAACATCTAAATTTAACAAATTTTTATAAAATTGCTTTAACATGTTGTGTTATAAGAGATTGCTGTACACGCCTGTAACTGGCTTATATACCAGTACCTATTCATATATTGTATGTATTGCTGTTGGTATAAATAAAATAAAATATAACAATTTTTATTTGATGAAGATGTTCACTTGATCATAAGTGATACGCCTCCACATAACAAGATAGCGCCAGTTAAAATGATATACACAGCACCACACTTCGATCTTCGCATTGTGATGTAAGATGTTAAGTCTTGTTACCCCGGTAATTCCTTTGCTTACAGCGCTCTTCGAACCGGAACAGTAATTTTTATATTCTACTATTTGACGGTGAGAAAAGGAGCTTCGGCTGTCTCAAGCACCAGTAAATTATACGTTAATTTACATTCAATGACTCCAAAGAATTTTAAAAGGATATCGGAACTCTCGTAATGGTCATAAAAACGACTTGATTTATCACTTGGTTAAATAACAATGAGTTCGTATATGGTGAAGTTTACTCGTCTAAAAAAAGGTTGTTAATGACAGCCGGAACACAATAATGCTGTTATAGCGACAGATTTATAAAGAGGGTTAGCTAGTCTCATGAAATTACCGGTAACCGAACCCAGGTACTCTTTACCCGTACCTTAACCGTTCCGATGTTGAATCAGTTTAATATCGAGGTAGCGATAATGTCCGTTAGAACAAAATGTTGTGCCGCGGGTGAATTGCATTTATACGTAGCAATAATGGTTGGTAATGGGCCCCCTGCATTATCGTGTCGTGTTCAAACATTTTAAACGGTAAATGATATTATTAACCATATCCAACGATCCCTGGCGTGCGGGCCAACAGCCGGTTTGTAAGTGATTCAACAAGTAAACACTTAATTACTACATATGTAAGTCGTAAGTCCATTATGCTCGATTGAATATTTTGCATTTCCCTTTGTTATTTAGTTACATATCCGCTAATTACTTTAAACGTTTATTTTAATGCTTAAATAATTTATTACGTTATATTGCGCATCTATGCAGATAAAAAAGTAACAGGAACCGTTTCCTAATATACAGAAACTATTCGTAGTTAATAAAAATTATATTCCCTATATCATAGTTCCTTATATGATGATCTGTCTTGACGGAATTGGAGGAAGTAGATTATGAAAAAACCCACTCATCTAGAAGAAACCTATTCCTTTAAAAATGTCCACGTCAGATCAGATTATCTCCATTCTTCATTGTTTGTATTATGCAGAAGAACAAAAGAATAGTAAAGAAACCGTGATATTAAATTCCTAAAAACAATTTAGAGTGTATACAGTTCAGCAATTATGTAAATTCAAGTAGTATTTTGTTTAAAACTTTCATTATACATGGATGAACTTATTAATGTTACAATTTGTATCAACAACAAGCAAATGTTAATATATTTAAACAAAATTTAAATATTGGACAGACATAGACTGATTATACATATGCTGCAGATTTTAAAAGCAAATTAACATAATCACGATGCTATATCATTGGTGGTAAGTTTTTTATAATCACCAGTCTCATATTGTTAATATGTAGCTGCAAAAACATCTGTTTCATCTGACAACATGACTAATGTATTATATACACAAGTACTAAAAACTTCATATCATCATTATGTAAAACAGCAGGCTTTAAAAACAATATATTTTTTTTTGTTTAAAATAAAATGTTTTTGTTGTTAACATGTTGAAGGTTATGGAGTAGAAAGAGACCATAAAATTCATAATCGATTTGTCACGCGATTCAGTGTTACGAATTACACAGTTTTTATGTATACATCGTTAAATAAAAATAATCGAAAGAATCAATGCTATTTTTATTATAACTAATACTGTGAGATTACCTTTTCAGAAAAGTAATGTATCACCGGTCCCTCTGAGGTCGGAGGTAATATTTTCTTTGTGAAGGCAGTGAAGGTAAATTGATTTGGATAGGGACACGACCCGTTTAAAGCGATA
Organism: Pachliopta kotzebuea; assembly: GCA_018246255.1. Classification (NCBI taxonomy): domain Eukaryota; kingdom Metazoa; phylum Arthropoda; class Insecta; order Lepidoptera; family Papilionidae; genus Pachliopta; species Pachliopta kotzebuea. The sequence continues at coordinate 8,444 of DWLS01003415.1, read as the reverse complement.
TCAATATTACATTGAAAGCCCTGCCTTAACGTTTGATGTTAAAAGAAAAAGATAAATCGTTTTATTACAGCCTTATCACTCAACATAAGGTGAACGTCCTACTCGAGTCGTAGTTTGAATAATTATTATATATGCTGATAGTAAAATTAATTTTGTAGCGAGAGAATTTGATAAGTTATCTCTGTATGTGAGTTTGTCTTCCGGAAAATTGATAGCGCTTCCTGCGGTTAGATTTAGCGAAAATCGAAAACCGATTCACCAACTTACGACTCGTCTTATGTACTAATTAATTCTTGGGGTTTAACAATTTGGTTTTAACGATCGCTGCATGAGAATTAAAAAAAAACTGATGGTGGCTTAGTTAAAATATAACATTTAATTAATTGCAACGAAAAGAACCGGATGGTCAGTGGATGGTAAGTTTCTCCCATACTAATGAGACGTTAGACCTGATGTTGAATCTCCTTACTCAAGTAATAATACTACCTAAAAACAATAACGTTTAAAGATTATTATACATGGTAGAAGAAACAGCGTAATGTTACCTAAACGATAATGAGGGACCGATTTACATTAACCTGATTCAAATTAATCAAATGAAATTATTAAAAAAAAATCTAAAGATTTTAATTATAATTTTGATGTTTATAACATTTTGTAACTTATTTAATACAAATATAATTAACCGAAAGCTGGCAATACAAGCGCAGCATCAATGTAACATAAAGATACCAATTGCTTTTTGCATAAAAGCGGTATAATTTCATTGTAACAGAAAATTTATCAAAATTTACTTTTATATTCTCATTATAAATACATACATATTCGTTAATGCTTAATAAAAACATTATTTGTATAATTTTAAACTGTAAGTATATTTAATTAGGTGAACGAAAAATTTTTGTTGATCATTAAAGTTTTACATTAAACTTTAACATCATTTATTGCCCAAAAGAGTATTAATAAATCACTTAGGCGAGTAAAAAAAAAATATTTAAGTTGTAAAAATGTTAATATGAAGAACATACAAAAACCACATTACATCAAATGGCATCAAGCAAAACGATTTTTTTTTATAAATCAATGATTTCTTTCGTTTTGTGCTCCCCTTTGCAGCATCAGCATTCACTTGGAGCAGATGTTCAGTTGTGTAAATATTGTTCAGTCAACAAAAAGCCTGTCATCATACATTATAAAGTTTACTTAGGACTCATTTATACTTCTATAACATACCATAATGGAATATTAACAAATTACATTCTCATTTTTATATAACAATGAGAATTTAACTATTCAACTTCTCTATACATTATTATTAATTTCTAATTTATTAGTGAAAACATGAAAAACAATCTGAAATAGATTTGTCATAAACAAAGAAACTTAAGAAAAGATTAATTTTTTCTTTTTAATAAATCCTGATGAAAATCTATGAAGTTTCTAGTGATTTCAGTTTAATAAATTTTGGTAATAAGCCTTAATGAAAATTGTAAAAATGGTTTTTTTAATACAAAAATAGGCTGTATGTATAATTGTTAGATAACAAAAACATATTAATACGTAACAAGCTCGACTACATGATTTGGCAACTTCAAAAGAAGCATACTATTGTGGACCAGCTCGGGTGGTTACGAGCAAAAAAATATGTCTGGAGCTCATTAATTCCGTAGTTGAGTAACTTTCCTCTCATCTCTCAGACCTTACAGCGACCACCGAGAGACTTCATTATAATATATTTAATTATTAGCTGGCACTAACTTAATTAAGATTTCACATCTTATAGATTTATCTAATTTAAATAGCTATTACTTAAAATTTTGGTACTTTTATAGGACAATATTTTATCGCCGCTAAATAACGAGACATCATATTTCTAAAGGTGAAGAAAATTTGCAGTGTATATATACAAAGTATAACTATGATTTTTACTAGTAAGATGAACATATTTCATCACATCAATTACTGACAAAAAAAACTCAGTCCAGAGTTTTTTTTGTTGTTAACGTAAATGTTAACTTCGTATAGCGTGTTAAATTGTGATAAGTTACTTATATTTTTGAATCGACAATGATACACTACATCACATACATATTACAAATGATTTACTTTGTCATTGAAAAAAAATTGTCTAATTCTCATTCATGGAGTTCAGAACAAAAATGTAAAACATACTTAAAATTAAACAAATGTTCTATTAAGTAAAAATAGGTTAGTTCATAAATAATATAAATAAAGAACAGTTAAATGTTTAACATTTGAAGTCTATAGTGAATGTAATTAATTGAACGTCGCATTAAAAATAACAAATGTACCTATTCAAAGAGTTCAGACTGTAGTTAAATCCGTTACAGTTATATTTTCTACTCTTGCAATACAATTTTAATGATTTCTACTGTACTGTCGACTTTTCATTCATCTATTCAAATAACATTTTTTTTTCTATCAATCTCTCTTCATAAATACCGACTGGATTTTAAAATTTCTATAACTTCAGTAATAAAATTATGACCTATAAAAATACCGGATGACGTTGAATGTGGAGTTGATTAAAATGAAATATATTTGAATAACCTTTATATTAATTAAATTTATATACCGGGTTGTAGTATTATAAAAGTAAAACTTGTTTTTGTATTTCTGGTAAAACAAAGACTTTTGCTTATATGGAAACTAAGCCCCAATTCCAGTTACTTGGGCCTTAAATTCTCTTTAACAAATTTAAGACGGTAATAATTATTAAGTAAGTAAGAATTCTTATAAAATGTTAAGTTTTAGTAAATAATGAAAATTTTAACACAGATTAATGTTTACTATTCAACCTTGTACACAAATAGACCTATTTAAATTACTCCGTAGTATAAATTGAAAAACTGTAAGCTGTTAATACAAACTATTTATATCACAGATTTGCATAGTTTATTTAAGAATGTAAATTTACGGTAACTAAATTGTAAAAATGTGCTCGTCGGTATTTCAATAGTAATAAAATGTTTCAATCATTTACAACACGAATGATACTAGTTGTGCAAATTATAATGCCAGAAAACATGCTTAATAATACTTAATAGATCAATTTGTTTACCCATATGATATGTATAAAACATTAAAACATTTTAAGTAATTAACAAATACTGGTATTATAAAAAAATATTTAAAAGAGAAAATAGTAGTTTTGAAGTATAAGGTTATATGAAGCAAAACATGCAAACAATGGTATGTGTAATGTAAATGTATAATACAAATAAAACTGAATAAACACACGCAAACATCGCAACTGTAAATTCTCCATTGTTATCTTAATAAAAATAGATAAATATCATTACCGTTCCCAACTTGATCTCACGATGACTGTCGACGGCAATCCCGAAATGACACAATCCATTCAACACTTATGTTGCACATATACTAGTGTAACACTAACACTGCAGCGGGCCTCGGCACGATCAATGCACCATCACTATAACCCTCGCATCCTCGATCCTCGCAGCGGGCACACCTACGGCGGAACAAAAGCCAACATCAGCACACGCACACAGCACAACACTAAAGCAGGAACACGGCCACGTACAGCGTGCAAGAGGCGCGAAACCGGCAAATAGTCAACGGGCGGGCGCGCGTCACTAGTGCACGCCGCGCGAACACTGAGCCCGGCTGAGCCGCGCCATGCCGCGCCGCGCCGGCCCGCCACAAACGGAACCCGTGCCCCGCGCCCACCCGATCATTTCACGCTTCACTAAGTGGAAGAGTAAAGTGTAAACTTACACACGGATAACACCACGCCATCGTATTTACACTAAATCCAATACATTTTTAAACAACTATTATTATATTACCATCGGCAACAAACGCATTGTAAAACCGTTAAATCGTAACCTTTACGATATGTACATCACTACGATATTCAAATGGCACAGATAATGCGTTCCATTTTTAAATCGTCATTTTTGAAACGAAGTTACTAATTTTCTTTTTTTTAACATAACAGTGAGGTTTGCGCCTACCCTAAAATATAAAGATTCCACTAATTCTAATTTGACTAGTAGTCTTGGTTCTCCCTTTAGGAGTATCCCATCAGTGGGACAAATTATAGTGCTGTTTATCATTCAAGCCCAGTAGTCATTTATCTATAACTTACGGATTTAATACGATAAAACGCCACGTGTGTTATCGCTTAACAGTACCGAACCACATGGTTTATAATAAACCGTCCGTTTTATTGAATTATATTATTATGTAATAAAGTAACAAAAGAAACTTATTTTACATATATATCTTTACTGTACTAATAGCGATAATTCATACAAGGATGAATAGTTACAAAACTATTACATATTAAAGTATTAAGGTGTTGGTTAGACCGCGTGCGTAACATCAAGCCACGCGGCGATAAAAGCATATTTTGTTTCCGTTGCATGTACGAGCCAGTCCAAAGAAACATGTGAGGTAATAAAAAATTTATGTTTAAGCGTTCATCTCGTAAAGTTTATTTGTGTAATGCATTCTTTAAACAAACGGATAATTACGCAGCGTTTTATTGATGGTACGGTTACTGCGCTCCACCGGGACGCGGATAAATTATTAAAACGTATTAACATTTATATGATCCCCGCCGAACGGCATGCAGCTGAGTTCAGAGAAACTTCTAGAGTTTTACCAGTTCTAATCTAATCAAAGCACTAATAAAATAAAGGGATCGCGGTTAATCCGTTTCAATACATTGTAGTGTTCCAAGGTTACATACTTTGCAACTATACTATTGTATAAAAGAATTTGATTATTTATAATACATGAATATAAAGTGCCTGATAATTGTATGAAAATTTAGACGATGTTTTTGAACAATAAGCTATTTTATTATTTTTAGTATTTCCGTCTCTTTGTTACAAGAATTCTCTGCAGTGGATGAACCGATTTTGACGGATCATTTACTATCATGCAGTTAAAAATATTGTACATAAAATTTAATATTTTTATCAATAAGTGAATTATAGTTTCGCGTAAAAATTATACAGTTAAATAAAACTTCGATTCAGTATGATCAGATAAGCATGAGTTTATAATTCATGTTTCACTTGACACCAAAAATAAAATACACTAATCGAAGAAATATTAAATTTTTACGTGTATGATGCTTAAGTATCTTTGTCAATAAATATATATTAATAATTGTGAATTAATATCATCATTTAGTTTTAGTAACAGAGTTTTCTTAGTTATATTAGGTAGTTTTAGTTATTTTTTAATGAATTTATTATAAACTATCGCAGAGGTAACAAAAATATTATTTGTATAAAATGTGGTGTTGTTGGAGTATTTTTATAAATGTCTAATGCAAATTGTTTTGACTCATTCATTATTCATAGAATGTTTAGCGTGTGCTATAACCATTTACCAGTAGCGAACATTATGAATAATTACAATCTTTTTTTTTTTTTAGAAAACCATACCAAAGTAGAAACGGGCGTATTGTTAAATGTGTTATTATTTATTAAAACTGTATACAACTTGTAGTAAACAACGCGGTGAGTTGAATATGTAATTGATATCTCAGCTGAAATCAAACGAATATTATTCAAATGCCTTATCAAATACGAAATGTGATATATTTATTTGATCTTCAAAAAGACTTTAACATAATATAAAATATTATTCAAATGATATCAATTTGAGATAACATTAACAGACGCATTAATTTTTAAAAAATCATTATGAAACAATTTTTAATTTTAATAGCCTTTTGTAAGCAGGGATCATTAAAAGCAGGTAGTCACCTCGTCCCATGGGACTATTGAGTGACAAATCAACCAAACAGCTCTCAAATCTTTTACCTCAAACAAGGAAAACGGATAACAAAGACCGACCACATTCCGTCTCGGAATTACTGCTTGCTTCTAAACAAATAGATCCTTAACTTTATTGTTAAAAAAAATACCGTACACTTTTTACTAGGAAGTATTTAGCCGACTTATGTAACTACTTTATTCTACCGTCTCATTATCATACCTTTAAAACAAACGATTATATCAATTCATGTTGTTGTAAAGGTGATCGTTTATTAAACAAAGCATCTGACAAAACGTTATATAAATATATACGTCTCTTCTTTCACGCTGTTTGCTTTTCTTTTGATAAAACTCCCGGAGAGATTTTAACTATGTATTAGATGTTTGAGAAGCAGGAAATATTTTCCGATATATTTCAGTCCGCCTCGCGTTGTAAGCGAGATGATGTTTGTATTCTTTTGTTAGGATCAGTGAACGGCTGGCTTTGTTATTTGCTTTGTAACGTGAATAAGAAAAAAAAACAGATTATTATACAAAAGGTGAAGTAATAAGTTATACAATTTATAAATTAATTGAACTTCTATTTATTGACTTCAATGTACGTGTAAAGTTTTTGATAGATCTCGCATTACCGTTGTTGGGTTTAGAAAGGGAATGATAATATAAAAAGGAACATTCTCAACTAGACAAGCAATTGAATGGCCGAATCGTCTATTGACATTGTAATCTAAGCTCGGCGGCGAGACGGCGAGCCGGGGGGCAGGAGGGGCCCCCCATCTGGCTTTCCGAGAAGCGACCTTACTGCCGCCGGATGAGGCAGCGCTTTCACAGACTCAAAGCACAATGCACACAACGAAGCGTAAGAGATACCGGAAACTATAATCAACATGGGCTTATTTTTAAAATGAACAAAACTAATATCATTCACTGTGTGTTATCTAATCTACGACAGCTTTGTACTCCAATGGGTCACTGTCTTCCAAACCATATGGGATTTTGTGAGCGGTTTGGGCATTTATTAATAATAAACCACTGGTTTAAAATGTATACAAATAACTATCTCGTATCGTTCCTTCTCATACAGTTTATAGATTTATATCTACAAACATACATTTCTGTTTGTTTAAATATGTTAACAGTTAATTAGAACATTCATAATTTAACTTACGGTCAACGATTTTACATTAGCTACTCTTACAATTACTCCATTTACATCTTTTATTATTTGAAAAGTTACAAATGGTTAAAAAACTTATACGATATTAAGTAATCCCTTAAGACCATATAACGATTCTCGATAAGCAAAAGGCAGATGCTTTGTTACTACTTAAAATAACTGACGACGTAGTAAACTGTCTTTTTTTTATGGTCTGGTGCCCTTTTGAGTTAGATTAGTCCATTAGTGAACGTTTTTAAAACTTTTTTTGGTCCTTGTTAATAATTTATTTATTTAAACATGTGCAACTTTTTATGCAATATGGCAGAGAAAGCCAAATAGGATTTTTAAGCAGTAGTTTAGGAGTAATATTCTGTCTACAAACTTCACCATTAATTTCAATATTGTTATAATTATCTAAAAGTACAATACTAATTTAATAAATAACATTAATACTGTCTCTTGATTTTTTATCTAGCTCTCTTAATATTGAAAGGACGTGTTGCCTATTGCCTATATTGAAGAAATGTTTATGGACCAATAAACTTTTACATGCATTTTTGTACACAGGGTTTCACAAATAAATAAAAACCGTTTTTTTAATATTAACTATTTCGATATTAATTATTCCGAATAGAAAAACGGTGAGGATATGTTAAATCTTCCATGTAGGAGACTATTTGGAATATGTCCAATAATAGGCGACTAAATAACGGATTTATTTCAAGAACATAGCGATAGTATTTCTCTAGGGTATTAACTAGTTCCTCACCAAACCGCAAGGCAAACGTGATTAATTTTACACATAAGTCGTACACGACAGGTTTTCTTTGCAAAACCTGTAGCAATCGTGAATGTAAAATGTACTGGTGTTGGAACAAAAATATAACCTTTTTTTTTTACGTATGTATAGGTTAGTGCTTGACCACGATCCCACCTGGTGTTAAGTGAAGATGTGATCGATGATGGTAAAGCGCATTAACCTAGCAAATGCCTATTCACTCTTTTTTTGAAGACGCCCACATCGTAATTGGACGGGAACACTGACGCCGGCAAGTTGTTCCATTCCTTAGCTGTCCTAAAACATGGCAAGGGGTCTACGACACAAAAAAGTTTGGGGAACTCTGGTGTAGATGTAGGTGCTGGTACCGGACTGTGCGCGTGCGCGGCCGAGTGTATCGGCAGGCCGGCGGAGCGCTGGAAGCGGGACAGGCGGTTAACGACGCGCGGCTGCGTGTGGGTGCGCACGCCGCACGCGCCGCCGTATGGACTGATCGCGAACACATGCGTCGTACCACGCAGCGTAGAGATCGCCGTCCACCGGGAGTCCGAAGATATTGCAATGTCCTAAACAAAAACTACAAAATTAACTACACATATATATAATAAAACACTTATCGCATCGTTAACTAAAAGTGCAGACAGTATCATTTTAACCCTTTGCACTCCGTTGTCCCCTCTCGTGGGACATCGTAATTCTAGCCTATCACTCCGATGTCCCCTCT
>DWLS01003414.1:0-15778 GCA_018246255.1 Pachliopta kotzebuea | reverse complement strand
AATTCCCGCCCCAACCCCCCCCACCCCCCCAAAAAAAAAAAAAAAAAAAAAAAAAAAAGTAAAAATCAATAAATAATTTTTTGCATTGATAGTTGTTAATACATAAAATATTTTTTCTTAATGAACAATATTTAACAAATTCTTAATGTAATGATGAACAATTTTAAGTGAGATAAAAACGTACTCTAAGATTCTCAGACGTTTAGGCGAATCTTCGTAAAATAATACATTTTGAGAACACCGGTGCTCTCCTCAGTGAATATGGCTAAGGATGAAAATGAAATAGGGGATCAAGTGATTGATCGAATCCGTAAAGGATATGCAAAGGATGGAACAAAATTATAAACGCAAAGGATCGTACGCAATAAGAGAAAGAGTGAAAGAAAATATAAAGAAAACTGTATAAAGTTAAAAGCAGGTGATATTATAAGCAAAGATCATCCTATGGTGCTAAAAGACGTTACGAACAATAAAACACACCCATTCATAAAAAGTGAATAAAAACTCAGAATAAAGGATATGATTTAAGAAGGGAGATCCGCTACAGAAGGGAGGCCAGAAATCGACTCACGTCCCAAATAATAATCAAAGTTCCACTACTGCGATAGAATCGCGTCCTATAGAAATGAAAATCGATCATATCGATCTACCGAAAGTTCAAAGAGTAGGAGATCAATCTATCGTCAAATGTTATACATATTTAGTATTTGGCTACGGTCAAAGCAGGTGCTTGTGTATTGATACCACAAACACTTGGAACTGCTACAAAGCCGCACAGCTCAGGAGAGAATGTGCTGAATGGCTCTCTATGTTCACTGCGTCACGCACTGGTCAGGACAAAAAGGATCGTGAGGGACACAACTCTTTCAAAGCAGACTCAAAGAACATACAGCGCAATAGGTTGTTAAATTATATTAAGTTATTAAATTTGTCTTTATAATAATGGATGATACCATCAATGTATCCATAAGCCCTAATCTCTTAAACAAGAAACATTTTTGGAAACGAGTTAAAACTCCTAGTTGACGCGTTATGCGGAGGATTATATAGAAAGATAATGAAGCTCATACTTTAATGGTGAAAAAACCTGAAGAGATTAACGTATTTCCACAGGAAATTTGTGATCCACCTTTCACAGCATAAGAATCAGTGATAGCGTTAAGTTATACACTCTTTTCAGTAATAGGTTAAAGAAAGTATAATTTCTAAAGTAAAGCAGAATCAGAATCAAATATGATCCTTTGCTTGATAGCATAAGAGTAAAAACAGACATTCCTGTACAATACTGAAGAAGTTTTACGGTAAAGGAATTAGGTCTTAATGTTCCTCAATGGTGTTGTAATTTTAGTAAAACAGGACATAGAGAAAGCCTTTAATTTTATGTGGTAGCAGTTTTTGTAACTTACTGCTTGATATCTTACTCCAGGTGACAGAAGCTAGAGGAGACTGCACAAGCTTTTTATGATATTGTAGTTTCGATTTTTTCGGAAAGCACAGGCATGAAGGTAGAAGAACGTATTAATGCGATTTTACAACGTATGTCGTAACGTCCAGAAGATTTATGAACAGATATTGAATGCGACAAGCGACAGGCAAATTACAATGGAACCTTATGGAACCGGCGAATCAAGGGAGAGATCCAACTATCCATAACTACAGTTTATTTTCTTAAAGCTAAAAAGGCTAATTTGGTGTTAAGGAAAATTTACCTGGACTCAATTGCCATACAAGTGATAATGAGTCACAGCACATTCATAGAATATTTATACAAGTTTAAGTGAAACAACAAAAAAACATGTCCACCCCACAGAGTAAAAAGATTAAACAGTGTTAGTTAAAAGAAAATAGTTAAAACATAAGGACTGATAGTCAATGAATATCGTGCAGAGGTTAGAGGAACCAATGATTTTAAAAAAAATCCTGCAATGCTACAAATCCAATGGACTTGTGCATATTTAATTAGACAAACATTCAAAACAAGCTTTGATAATTATATCGATAAATATTTAGCAATACTTGAACACAATCTGAAAAGTTATTTTATTTTTATAATTACTAATATGTATATCTTTAGTGTCATAATTATTGACAACGCATTAATCTATAATTTTATATAAATTCATAATAAAAGAATTAGCTAAGCTATAAAAAATAATATTACACTAGTTGGATAAGAATGATTTTAACAGTAACTATAATTTTTTTCTATTAAAGCACAGAAATAAAATTATATTTCAAAGCAAATGAATATTTGAACTATATTTGGAATGTACTGTGATTGATCATAGTACATAATACTCTATATTCATGTATAAAGATATTGATTTGATATAATCTATATTTTTGCCCAAACTTTTTCAATGAATATATTACTTTATTATTGCTACATGACACAAAAGTCCCTGGTTTAATTTCAGGGTAAGAGTATTACATGTAAGTAAGCATCATCATCTAAATCTTATTGTTTCTAAGATCATATAAAATTGAGATCAAAAGTTAACCCATCAATAATCAAAAAATAACAATAGTCAATATTACCTATACTCATTTTAATCTATACATATCCAGCTATTAAACAAAGTTATAAATAATATTCTTGATATATAAATATATATTACATTATAATTCCATAACTTCATTTAAAAAATAACTTTTTTAAAAAAAAAATACTCCATTATGTATTTAGTATAAAAGCAGCAATTAATCGAAAATGTGACTAAAAAAATTATAATCTACCGATTTAACACAGTCCATCTTCATCTTCCGTTTTCTTTTCTTCTTCAGTATAATCCATCTTATAGCCCTCTTGTGACTGAAAATTTAACAAGGCATGAGAAAAAAAATTATTTGTTCCCTCTCAATTTCTGTCTACTCTAGTGAAGGAATGCATCGCCAGAAAATTGTCATCTTCATCTTCCGTGGACATTTGACATCCACCAACTTCTCATGGCCAACTCATTGAATTAATGTCTCTTATACTCTTCCTCATAAAAAGTAATCGCCATACACTCGCCAGTGCAAATATTACAAAATATGTATGTTACTCTTTTAAGTAACTATTATATTAAACAATGTTGATATGATATTTTTACTTCTTAACCTGATTGCAATTATTTTTATAAAGCTCTTATCATTTGTCTAGACAAAATTCGGTACAGTATTCATGAGTTTTTGACAAAAACTTGTTACATCATTATCATCTTCAGCCAATATATCTACGTCCCCTGCTGAACATAGGCCAAGAAGTGAAAATTGTTTGCTTTAAATCAAAACTATAATTACAAAAAACATATCAATACCGCCGGATTGGAAATATTAGCGCTGACATAAGATGGCGCTGCATTCTCACGAACATTAGCCTTCGGCAAAGGTTCAATTGCTTCAGGCAATGGCAAAGAAGCAGCTAAGCGGGCATATTCAACATCCATGCTTCTTATAAATGGTGAAGCAAGTGCTCGCTTGGCAGATTCTCTATCTTCTTCATCAAATGCTTGCAGTAACTGCTCAATGGTTTGCATTTCCGGTGCTTCGCAATTGCTGCCCCACTCCTGTTAAATTTTTTTTTGTTAAGTCCCGATATTTTATTATATGCTACAAACACCGTGACAGACAAAGGCCTTTCTCAAAACTTTTTTTTAGCTGATAAGTGCAAATAAGTCAAAACATATTAACAAATATTGTTTGTAATAACATTACTAATAGTACTTATATTAAATTACCAATATAAGCCACGACAATTTTTAAAAGATAAACATTATGAATATTATATTAGTCTACTTTTGAAACATTCCTATTGTTAAAACTATCCAGATACACTAAACAGAAGTGTGCAAACTTTACTATTCCAGTTTGAAGAGTGTTATAGCTAGTGATTTTAATAAAGTATCAATACTTTACACCTTTTATCCCCATCAGTTATCATCGTAACTAGCACCATATTATTATAGGTTAGGCAGGTGTACTATTTACCAACAGGCAGATGTTATTCTCATCTAGTAGTTCTAACAATGAAAATAAATAATATATTAATTCACATTGCACCTTATATGCTTTCTCAGCAGCAACAACATCGCCTCGTGCTAATTGTACCAATACTATAGCTACTGTAAGGCGACCTACGGCACCCATGTTGCCAGCCTCCTGCTGGAAACCGATTTCTCGCCTGAGACTGTCAACTGCTTCGTCATATCTGTAAAAGAAAATTGGTTTTTGTATCAAAATTTCTTTCTTTAACATATTATTATATTTATGTAAACCTGTGTCATAAATGCCATTTTTTATTTATAGCTCTCCAACATCTCCCACACCACACTGCCCTTGTTGCCTTAATACAAAAAGTGTTACGGCTTGCTTAAACCGATTAATCTAGTGTTTAAAAAAATATATATTTTTTTAATAGACTCATCTAATTCACAACGTAAGAACTAATTGTGTCATCTTTACTTTGATTGCCGTAAACCTATTTTTTGTGTTACATAAACAAATAAACTCTTAATAAAAATATTCAAAGAAATACAACAAGTCCATATAGCTTTTACCTTTGTAATTTTACTAAGATTCTTGAAGACTTGCTGATATACTCTGATCCCTGATGTTGACTACTTTCAGTCTGAAATAAACAAATGTAATAATAAACAATTAGTATATGTGTAACCGATATTAGTACTCAATTACATCACCGATATGTGATATTTTATTACAGACAGATGATACATCCGCTGCTTGTTGGTACAGTTTCACAGCTTTCTCTGGCGAATTCTCTTCCAAAATTTTCGCCGCTTTGTCAAGTACGTTGGCTCCGGAGTCCCCAGAACCATGCTGCTGATAAAGGCTACTTGAATCGCACGCCAAAGTGAATATCTAAAAACACAACATTTTTAAATAATAATAGCGTGACAACATAATAAATAGTAAATTCATTACCTCATCAGGAGTGGATATTTCTTTGCTAACAATAATAGCATTTTCAAGAGCTTTTCCTGCATGAAAATAGGAATGGTTCTTCTTGTACATGTCTGATGCCTTTATATAGCAATCTTTAGACATTGTCAAATCACGAGCAATGCGATAGCACTGTGCTGAAAAATCAACATAAATAGTGGCTCATGAACTTAATTTGATAAAGAGTCCAAGTGAAAATAAATCATAGTTGTTGATAAACATTGATTTCATAAGTTGTTACTATTTTAAAAATGGACTGACACTGTATAATTACAAGAGAGTGAAAGAAATAAGAGATATATATATATAGTTACACATATTGTAGTGGTAAATGACTGTACCACTATTGGGAATATTCATTAACCAAAAATAAATAATAACAAAAAAAATATAAATACTAGTCCATTTCTTGAAGTTAAGTCAAAATAAATAAAATGTATAAAATGGAAGTTACAATTTAACACGATTGTTATAACTCTTTTCCAAATACGAACAATATTAAGTATAAGCCTATACTTTGGCACTTCCAATATTAAATTTAAAAATAATGTGAAGAAAGTGCAAGATACATTTTTACTAAAAATAACAATGAAAACGTTTTAAGAGTTTTCTCCGATTTCATGTTTAAAATTGCAATCTTTCTCATTGATAAAATAACCTCAAAATACAATTGTAATGGAATAAAAATAGCTATAAATGCAGGTTGAAGTGAAAAAGAAGATAGGAAATATGAATTGATAAAGTACAACAAATTGCCCCTGAAAAAATCAGCTGATGATAACAGAACAGAAGAGTATCTGGCTAACCAAATTCACCAAAACAAAGATAATTAATACAATAATTAAAAATGTTAAAAAAAAATCATCAGGCCCAACAATCTTAATTAACATGTATTTATTTTAAAAATTAAAAAAAAACTAATATAAACACAGTGCATGGAACAAAAACAAATAATCAACCAAAGGAGTAGCTCCCCCAGAATTACATGTCACCAAGAAGTGGTAAACTATAACCGTCTAAAATAACAAGAAATCAAAGATAATGATTACTATACTACTTTGTACACCAGATCATTATCGAACAAATAATTCTACTAGAAAATGTGCTATCAAAAATAAAATAGAATGTTGTAGGTATTTCAGAGATAAGATAAAAAGGATATGTAATAGAACAGTGACAAGTCTACGTGGTATACTGTTTTGAGGAGAGGAAAAGTAAAACTGAAGTAGGAAACTGAAAAAAAGAAGGCTAATGACTATATTGAAGAATTTGAAAGATCTGCTATCATATCAAAATTAAACGTAAATGTTGGAGGATGTCTTTAGTGCCTTTGGTGGCCTTTGCAGCTAACAGTAATATATGAAGCTGACATTAAAACACTATTGTATTCAAATAAGTTTATTTTGTTAGTACTACTATTGAAATATAGCACAACAGTGTAAGGAATTAATAAAAGCTTATGAGTATTTATTTTGATTTTCTTTTTAATTCAATTATGATCAATTGCCATTTACTGTTTTTCTATTACAGAAGAGGGCATTTTTCAGTTGATGATATGATATATGAACAATTCATTTCTATTGTACTATTTAGCAGGTCTAAGTTGATTACTTTGATGATGCTGCCCTAAAAGTTAAATAATTCTTCTTACCTGCCTGGTTGTATTCATCTGCTGCAGAATCATAATCAGGTTTCCAACGTAACAGTGATGTCTTCAAACTGATATTAAAAATTTTTTTTTATAAAATAGCATTCCATTACTAAAACTAAGTACAAAATCTATACACAAAATAAATAAAATAAATTTATTACTAATTCATTGCAATTATTAAGAAAATAACAGTATCAATTTCTTTATTGCAAATAAAAAACAAACAATGCACAGCAAACCATTTTATAAATTTTTTCAGATGAATTATATATCATTTTATACTTGCAATAACAAAACTTACAACATACTAAGAACAAATGTTTTACTAGTTCCAATGTATACACAGAATTTAGTGCATAGCATATGTAATTAATGAACCATAATAAATAAAAATCTTGTATATTTCATAAAAAAAAAATTATAAATTCATTCATCAAACAATATACACTGTTGGACTGGCTGCTCTTCTAAAGATCTCAATTCCAATCAGTCCAACTCTGTCCATGTTCAGCGCGTTCCCCCAACCTTCACCTGATAGTCTGTCCACCTTGTGGAGGGAGGGTGTTGTTGAGGAGGCCACATAATAGTGTAAATAATTTTTAACGCTAGATGCAATGCCACAAATTAAAATGATTTGTAAAGTGAAACAAAAATTATAAAAACATAAACAAAAGTAATGGAATATTTTAAACAATTTGGCAAATTTAGCATAGCAAAAATTTGTGTATAGTCGAACAGTACATATCATAATAAATATTGTTGTAGTATCGGTATGCTCGTTGTAAATATACAAACCCAGCAAACAACAAAAAAGTATCGGTTTCGTCATGTTATAAACATTTTTAGCTACTAAATAATTTTAAATGAACTACAACAGATATTTTTTTAGACAAATTGAAAAACAAATGGAAAAGAAAAAACGGCGTTGCGCTCTTTTATGTCAGAAAGCAGCATTAACTTTGATACGCTTCACCAGAAATGGAAAGAAGCAAGTGTGAAAAGTTCATAGTTGTAGGCTATTATAACATTATTTATCTTAAAATAGTTTTAAATCAGCAATTCACATGTCTTTAAAAAATATGTAGATGAAAACATACTAAAGGTTCAACTAGAGAGATGAAATAATAGTATTTACAATTTTTCGGCTGCTCTGCAGTGTTCCTGTGCCTCGTTCAATTTTGCCGACATTTTAGCGATTTATTATGCGCCTCAGACAATTCTAATAGGTAATAATTATAAGAACCAGAAAATCAATAGTTCTTTCAAACTAATGTTTTATAAAGTCACAGTCACAGAGTATAGTGCGACATAGATCTTTCAGGACGCGGCAAAAATTGGAACTAACGCTGCTGCCGTTTGGGAAAACCTCTATGATTTTCTTTTTAATTTATCCCCTTATAGGAAAGGCAAAGAAATATAGTCTATACAGTCTAGTCTATTTTTCATTTTTCTCCTGTTTCAGTTTTGATAAGGCCAGAAGGCCAGGTCTTGATTAACTATTCTTTCCTTATTTGTTAATGTGTTAGGCCAAAGGCCCCGTCTGCCGTTTCCAATCCAAGATAGCGTCGTTTAATGTTTAAAATCACTTGAATTTGTCGTTTAATCCGTGAAGAGTCATAATGCTGCGGTCGTTGTGTTATGTTGTATATTAATCATTTACGATACGTTTAATAATAAACAGAAAAAAGCTAGGGAAGCCAAAGTGAAAAGGAGCTTTGATTTCCCGCGTTCCTTCGTCACTCTTAAAAGCATTAAGTTTTTAGGAAATTAAGATGATGATATTAAGTTATTCCTGAAGGGAAAGGCAAAGGACTTTACTCCATACAGCACGTCTTGTTCTTGGTAATAATTGGAGAATTTTAATAGTTTTAAAGGCTGGAGCCACCTCTTCATTGTTCTTGATCATAAGGCCGAAGCCATGTCTTATCTTGTTGTAGTCATGTCTTATTATTCTCGGTCATAAGGCCTAAGCCACTTCTTCGATGTTTTGAATTGGAAGAAGTCAAATCCATAAGTAATAATAGTGGAATCCAAATAAAAATTATTTATATTTCCAGGTGCTTGTTTCAAATCCGATGTTAAGGTAAATCCAAAAGTGTGTCCGTTCAATCCCATTAGTCAATACCAATCAGACGTTTCGACTTTTCTGTTATTATTTGCTTAATCTTATCGATAATCCTTGGTCCTCTTCATCAAATGAAATATCGAGAAATTTTCTTTGCAAATGCCTGAGACGTTGCTGAAAATCATTTTCCTTCATTGTAATTTAATATTTTCACTTCGTAATAGAATATTATACGTTAAAACCAAACTTTTTAGTATAATAACAGTTTAGGAATTTTTGGCGCGAAAATGTGTTCAGAACGTAGTCTCGCGCCCTGGGAAACCTGTAGTCATAGTTGACAGTTTAACGAATATAGATTAAGCATAATGAAGCAAACAATTATAAAAAAATTAAATATAAAACTTTACCGGTTATAAAAGAAAAGGCATAAATCGTAAAATTTTACCAGAAATGAACACAGGTATAAAATTGCTTATTTTATTTACTTTAAAGTTAAATTTCTTTAAAAATATCTATAAAAATCATTAAAATCGCACAAAGTTTTTTTTATTGTTTGTTTTTGCTTTATTCCTTGGACTATAGACCTTTTTTCTTATTATATATTTATTTGTTCTTATAATTGTTATTGTGACTGTCGTTATAAAACCTATACTTTTTAAGAGTGATCATATAAATGAAATCAACTATGCATTTTAGATAAAGTATGTACAGAAATTAATAAAACCGAAAAACAATCTACCCTATTTTCCAACCAACACTAGTACACACTTTTTACCAAAAAAAGGATCATCGAAATCGAGTCACTCGGTGAAAGGAAAATATATGAATAAATAAATAATTTAAGAAACGAAATGTTTTTTATCACAAATCATTTAAAATTTTTGGATTGCAGATTTTTAACATGATAATTAAATTTTTTTTCATCATACAAGGACGTGTGTTAAATGATTTAAGTTCGAATTAAAATAATAATAGTAAAATTTTAACGTGAGACTGGAGCACCCTCAATCCCCCGCCGCTTTCTCAAACAACGCGGGAGATACAGGGGAAGTTTGAAAAGAAAACTTAAGTAACGGACCCTTTATTCCACTAACGGTGTTTACAGTTAAAAATTTTGTTTATTGCTTTAACTATATGCAATAGTTTTACTCATATGATGTTTAATACATTATACTTAAAAACAGTATAGATAAGAAACAATATTTGTTTTCTTTTACATGTTTACTGAATTGAACGACAATATTCAAATCAACTTATACGTCACTATCTGGCTAGTGTGAGATTATTTTAGATGAAGAGACAATAACATAGCATAGATTTATTAGTTCTATTTCAAAACAATGTGTCAAATAAAAACATTATGTCTTAACTCAACATGAAATGATATTGTAGCATATTAACTTTTATCTATTATATTTTAACATCCAGTTGTAAAAATTGAAGAAGAACAAAATCTATGTAGATAGCAATTCTATGACAAATGAAATATTTTTTTTAATATATAAATAATCATTTCGAAATGAATCGACATGTAAATGACTTCTACCATCTATCTTAGTTACTCATCATAGTTGGGTAGAAATAGTATTTATTTAAATAATAATTCCCACGGTTCAGCTGTACCTAACATATTATACTACGTTTAGACAAAGCGATGCCAAATAAAAAAAATCAACACTTTTTAAAGTGTTATATATACCATAGGTAAAAACAACTTCGGTATAACACTTGCTTTTTTTCTTATGATTAAAAACAGAATATTAGAAAACATTACTAATTGGCCAGACTTATCGCATTTTATAAGTAAAATATTATTCATAATTGTCACATTTGGTTATAATCAATTTAAATTGTAAGTACCACCAATAATAAATTGCAGAAATAAAATATTATGATTATTTTTTTATTCTTGGCTTCCCTAATCAGGTATGTTCTTATCAAACTCACGTGCTAGCAAATATTTACATACAAGAGGATAAAAACTGCTAATCCCTTCGATGAAAGTGGGGACTTAAAAAAGATATTTCATATTTTGTAGACTTTGAGAAAGTTTTGTAATACTTAATTTGGTTCTTAATTTTCATGATGGAACATTAATTGTTGAGTGAGTTATTCAGTGCAGTTGATCACCATCTTACTCACCTTAATTGGCAGTACTGCTTTGTGAGCGCAGTTTGTTTGTTTACAGGAAAAGCAGGTCCGCTTTTTCCCAGAGCCGGCTCCGTTAGGGAACACGTTGTCAAATATCCTTTTCTCCACTGTTAAACCTTCAAAATATCATAAAAAGCGACTAAGAGGGAATAACTGCGGGAAAAGGATAAGACGGTTAAACAAAACATTCAACAATATCGAGTAGTAATAGATACTTAAACCAATGAACAGTTAAATGTATGTTATAAAGAGAAATGTAAACATAATTTCTCTCGCGTATTGTTGATGTGATATCTACAGCATAACTATTCATTTACATAAAACTTCTAAATTAGTTCTTTATTAGAAATCTCAGAAATAGATTACAAAGAATGGACTTAATGTCTTGTTAGCATTCTCGTCGAGACAACTACTACAAACCACCGCAACATACAAACAAAATAATATAAATTAAAAACTATATGATAATGATAAAGTATAAATATAAAGACATCAAAGATTAAATTATCGTTTCAACCATTTATTCTCACACCTTCAATTGATAATTGATTATTTAGTATTAAGTAAAGAGAAACATATAATTGGTAACTACTCAAGTAATCAGAATAAAACGAAAGTCGTTGAAAAAGTTGTTTTTAAAAACATCAGAGTACGGTGAATTTTTCATTACCGGTACAAATCTAAAAAAGTTGTTTTTCCAAAAGGACTATTATCCGATTTACTGTTACCCTGAGAAAGACACTTCTTGGTACAGAACATCAATGTACCAATAACTTTCATATTACATATTTGTATTCAATAAGTATAAATAATTCATGCCTTATATTAAATACAAATATATACATATATATTATACCCCTATTAGTACTATAATACTTAAAGACTAAAATAGCAAAAAGCTACATTACTAGTGAGGTAGTACATATTATAATGTTGCAGTTTATAAACATTTACATAGAAACAACAGGATAGTAATTAAATAAAATATTCGAGTATTACACAGCAGTATAATCTTAAATAGTAACAATAATTAAATATTGTATATTAAAAAATTAAGTTATAATGTTAGTAATCGTAGTACATGTTTAACCTCTCACAAAGGCCCTTTTCAGAACACGTGTTCAGTAAGTCTCCCCTAATATAACAAAATTTTTACCCTTCGTGGCTACTCCTAAGTCTGAATTTGGCATTGAAAAGTTACACACTGATCTGTTGCTATGCTAAAATCAAAATCATTATTTAATAGGACTACCACGTTTTTTAAAACAACGTACAACCATGTGGGCTCGTAGCAAACATTCATAATTTTTTAACAAATTATTTTATCTCATATAATTCTATTTTTAACAAATTTTCAATAATTATACAAATTCATCCGGTAATATGGAAAGAATTCTTCCACAAGCAGAGAGTATTCATGATGTCTATAAGTTTGTCTACTGTTAATTCTTTTTATTAATGTTATTATATTATAAAAGTAACGAAATATTGCAAAAATTGTTGATTTTGAAGGAGTAAAGATATGTGTATATTGCATTACAAAAAAAAATTTTTTACTTATCTTCAAAGAATTAGAGTTTTCGTTATCCACACTTTATGCGTACATGCATAATTTAAAATTTCAGTCAAATAAATATATGTGACAATTGTTGTTAAGTTGAGGGCCCCCAGGTGGGGCCCGTGAGAAATATCACCCCTGCACCTAGATTTTTAGCAGGCGGAGGGCTATTCGCATTGCCGTATTGGTGACTTATTCCCACGGCTTTATGCGAGGCGGAGTGCTGACGGACCCGGTTCATTAACAATAGAGTTCAAGTTTGATGTAAGCAGAGATTTGTTTAAGAATGTATAATTATAATTTACTTTGTGCAGATACCATAGCTTCAATATATTTTGTTAAAAAAAGGTCAAAAAATTATAGCCCATATTTTCTTATTGTGCATGTGATTTGTGTTCATAGTACCAATTTTGAATAAAACTGTACCTCTAAGACTAACAGTTTAAATTAGTTTGTGTAAAAAAAAATCGTTTACTGATTAAAAATTTTAATAAGCTACAAGTTAAAAGTAAAAGATTTTCGCTGGCAGTTATTTTTTATCAAGTTATGTTATGATAAACATATGCGATACAAACAATGAAACAGCAACGTTTGCACACTACTTCACTGTAAAACTAGACACCATGCAGACGTCATCAGTAAATCTTCACAGAACTGCAACGCAACGTAAGCTTTTTGTTCAATCTATGTTGGTTGTACTAAACTATTATACATGTCAGCTACATTACCTGCATTGATAATAGAGTAAAAATAATATATAAAGAATTAATTTCATTATTTGATCACTTTATTTTATTTTAATTACAAAAAATTTGAAAAAGGTAAGACACTTTTTTAATTTTTTGCGAATATTTCAAAATCCTTCTGTTGTGATGATGCAAAATCCTAGAAAATTAAATGACGTAAATTTATCAAACATTGCCTGGATTTTTTTAAGATAAAGCATATAAAAAATGTTATCACTTACTTTGTAACGGTAAACGACAAGTTAATCCCTTTCTATACTGGAAAGTCGCATTACTGCTACCACACAATTAACTTTCCCGATCAAGCACGGACCCCCACACCTCCGGCCCTGGAGGCCAGGTGTCACTCGTGAGAATCTCACGGTTTTCGTAGGGGGACACTCACCATGGAGCACTGTTCACCTACAGTTTAAAGAATCAAAACAGAAAACGAGTTTGCAGTGTCTTATGAAAAGTATTTCATTGTGGTTATTAAATTATTCATGTTCTATAATAATTTGGTTTGTTCATATTAACGAAAACTTTAAATAATTGCAATCTTTTCCTTTATAAAAGAAACCCAAACTGTAATTATGTTTTTTAAATATTTTTCCATTAGTTATAGAGTTAATGAGGCAAAAGTTAAATTAAGGTATTTTTCGAAAAGTAACAATACCATTAACATTTCGTCAATATAATCGTGAGTTCTTACTGGAAAGTTTACTCTTGCATTAAAGCATTAAAATCGTCACATTTCGTTATATACATTCATTTATAACATTATTATGAGAGTATACCATTATGCGTATATTCTATGCTATGTTCATAGTTTATCGTTAGATATAAACCTCATCATGAAGATGAAAATGCATTAGAAAATAATTCATCCACCTCCAAACTAAGTGTCACAAAAAAAAATTACAGGTACTATAAAATTATTATTACAATGTTTTCTTTCATTGTCGCGCATGAGGAAAATTATAGTTTTTATTTAGTTATTAAAGCTAGCAGCGCAGCGGGCTAATCTAAAGTTCTTCATACTATTAAATTGAATATAAGTGAATTATGTTTTCAGCAGATTAGCCTAACCACAAAATTTGAGAGTTAATAAAATCTACGTTATAAAAATGTCAAGGTTACAGAAAGAGTGGAGATTTTTGGAGGAGGCCTATGTTCAGCAGTAGGCGTTGATGATTTTATAAAAACTGCAAAACATTTTGTACTTTTTACCGCTACATAAATAAACAATCTAAATTTTTAATCAAATTGGGATGATCTCTTTAAGTCTTAAGTTTTGCATCATTATTTTTATAAAACTATTAGAAACCTATTATTTGAATAACCAAAAAACGATAAAGTAATTTTTTTATTATTTATATTTGTAAAAAAAGAACCTTCCTAATAAAGGCAAATAAAAAAAATGTTTTCTTATAGTAAACCGCCCGTGCTAATATCTTAAATGTTGTATAGCATCGCTTTAGCAAAATTATTGGTTAAATGTAATACAATAACTAGAAGAGAAGCAATAATAATTATTAAAACACATAATGTGAACAAAACAGCAAAATGTACAAAGTCAAATATCGTCTTAAATTGGGGCGTTACGTAAAAAAAAATTGTACTCATTATTACGTAAACTTCATCTTGCCCCTTTGAAGCAGTGATGAGAACAGAAGGTAGCAAATCGTAATTGACGCAATGACCTGAAAGATTGATAAATATAGTTGATAAATAGATCACATAACGTTAAGTTGTTTAGTTATTTACTCAATCATGTATTTCTTTCTAACAAGAAAGTGACCCAAGTTATAAACATTCACATCACCAGTGGAAGTTCCACTATGCCGGAGACGAGAAAGTTAAAGGGTGCTATATCGTAGTGAAATTACTGGGGTAACGAGATTCAACACGTTACGTTCTAGGCGATAATCATGATATGATTTTGTGTATACCCGTCTTTTTAGCGCCACCTCATTTTGGGCAAGTATATCAATTACCACGAGATGAACGCCTTGCTCATGGTATGTCGTTATATAAAAAATTAACCACATTTTAACTTATTTTAACCAAATTTTAATCATATATCCCAGAATACTACATACACCGGGTCGAAGATATGTACCGCAACATCCACACTGAAGTTAAAAGTCCGGCCGGCCTAAATAAAGAATTCACGGCAGACGTGGGAGTTCACCAAGGCTTAGCACTCAGTCCCTTGCTATTTAATATGGTTATAGACTTTGTTACCAAGAATATCCAAAAGCCCTAACCCTGGAATCTCGTGTGTGCCGATGTTGTTGCGCTTGTGGCTAAATCTGCCGAAAAACTGCAAGTCTCGCTATACTAGTAGATCACTGTTTTGGAAAACTCTGGACTTCGAGTAAGCAGATCTAAAACCAAACATCTGGAATGTAAATTCGGCAACACAGCAACCAGCGACAGCATCTACTTCCCAGATGGCATGCAAGTACCAAAGGTCGACCACTTTCGATACCTGGGGTCAACAGTAACACCAGACGCAAATGTCGATACAGATATATCCCACAGGATAAATGTCGCTTGGCAAAAATGGCGCACACTCACTGGAGTTCTTACTGGAAAGTAAGAGATGTAGGGCACAGCGAATTTATTCGCTCAACTGGGCAGCCCGTCTGGGGAAGTACCTCCGCCTTACAGAATACCACAGC
>DWLS01003413.1:0-15778 GCA_018246255.1 Pachliopta kotzebuea | reverse complement strand
TAAGTAAATAGGTACTATCAGTGTATGTGTTGAGATCCACTATCGTGGACACCCATTTTCATTTCATGAACCCCCAAATATTTTTTCGCTGACGTAGATCCCTTGCAAGTTGTCATAGACCCCTAGGGGTCGATATAGATCACTTTGGGAATCACTGCACTAGACGGTCAAATGCGAGTAAACGGATATCATATATACACAAAAGCTATTGTTGTCAAAATATATCCGTTTCCTAATGATATATCCCTTTACTTGAAGCTCAAGCAATATATTGTTTGCTACATAAATACTATCGAAGTGAAATTCGCGGTAAACTGGGAACTTCAAGTAACAAACTTTTATGGATTTTGTTTGTTTTTTAAATAAATTTCAGTAACTTTTATTCTATAATAGAAAGAACTTATTTCTTACCATGTAAAGCTTTAAATTTCCCTACGATTGATATGAACCGCGTGACCCGATTAATATTTTAGTCACCTTAAACAAAACACCCAAAATAATCGCACTTTAATCTTAATATCTACAATAACGTAAATATAATTGGCTTTTTTATTTATTTATCTGTTTGGGGCAAAGGTTGAATTACACCCATTTTACTTATTCCTGCTTTAATAACCATTATATAAACTGTTTCAAGCATACCAACCTTTTTGTTTAATTTCAAAGCAATTAATTTAATGAGCTTTTTGCTTTGTAGGTAATTTTAATCACTTTCCTGACTAGAGTGTACAGTATATATAAAAGACAAAATAATCCATTAATAACTTTTTCGTGTTGCATATTTATTACTTGCGCATCGTCATGATTTCGCATGGATATTATTTTCTATTGTATAACAGAGGGTGAGTATTTCTAGACTAAGAGCAAGAGAAATACATGTTAATACGTTTCAGTTTCAAGGAAACTGGTGTAATTCCTACGGAAACGAGACTTAACTTTTTTTTCTTAAGATGATCACTGTATTAAACGTATAATGCACGACATTGTTATGTGCAATTATTAATCACAATAAGCCAATAAATTCAGTCTTTAATTTTGACTTTAGCTGATATTACTGTGTTCCGGTAAACGTTATATTTTCGTATACTTTCATGTATGCCAATACTATTATTAATATAAAAATATGACCAATACCTTTGAGTTGAGATTATATAGATATCTAATTTATGCATTTTACAATCGATTGTTAGTAATAATTTTTCTTATACAAACAGCACAATATTTAACACAATAATAAAATATATACAATATAAAATTGTATTCATACATGAATATCGTTTAAATTTATATAAAATATTAACTTAGTTTGGAGAACGTTAATAAAACTATGTAGATATATTGCCCGAAGGAAAAATTACACAAAAAGTATTGCGCTGGGCGGAGCTTAAGTACGGGAGGAGGGCGAGCGGGGAGGGAGGGGGAGGGAGGGGAGGACGCCCAAGGTTTCCCGTTTGGATATGTTTACCAGCACTGCGGACTTTGCGTACTAACGCGGCCGAATTAAAAAAGAAACAATATCGAGCTCACTTTTTATGAATGCCACTAATTAAATCGATTTTATAATACGTGTGTTTAATATTTTACAACATGCTACCAAACCAATTTAATATTTATTTAAATACATTCAAGTTTAATATAATACAAAAGGCATACAGTACTTTTATAAAATACTTAACCTCAATTTAATATGAAAGTGATAGTAAGACCTGGATGGTAAAGCGTGGTTATACAAATTATATTACCTATCATATGCTGACACCCTGAACACACCAATTCTGTTTTAGCAACTGATTTACAATTTGAATAACCTTACCAGTCAGATAAATAATAATAGTTCAAGCTTACAATATAAATATATTACATAACAAAGTTAAGAACATTACCACTGACAGCAAATGATTACGTGTAATATTTATATTTAATCTGGGTAATGCCTGAGGATTACATGTTGTTGGGGGCAGATCAGGGCAGAATCGTGTCATGTCTACCGGGTCAAGGTTGGCAGTGTAGCAAGTCCACGTTTAAAATATACTATTATAATAATAATGTAACAATGGCGCAAAGACTCACTGGTGGTAAGTTTCTGTTGCTAAAAACCGGTGCCAGTGCTGAGCTTATTTCTATAAACTGTAATGAGGAATTATTACTGCGTTCTAGTTTTTAACCTTCAGATTACAAACTAATCGATTAACCACTGCATCACAGAAACAATAAGGAAATAACAGTAGTATGAATGAGATAGTACCAAAAATTAAATATTTTGGAAATGCTGTGGTTTTGATTAATAAATACCTAAATTGCCCAGAGTAAGAAATTATCAATTTGTTCTCCCTTTCCTGTTATAATTTCGATAAATATTGCAAATCCTATGTAAATGTATTACATATTAATCTCATTTTAGTGATACATTATTTTTTTCTTAAAGATAAATCCTTTCTTCTATGTAATAAAGTAAATAAGAAAAGTTTTATTAGTACCTGTAAAAAGCTTCTCTTGGAGCCAATTTTGTGATCGTTATTTTTGAAAAAGTATAATTTTATTTTTTACGGAAAAACCGAATGACGATTCAACATTAATTTGAACTCTTTTTTACAATTACGTCGTTAGTATTTAATGTAGGGAGCTCGTATTCAAACAAAATTAATATTGACACGCGAACACCACGCGACGCAGTATGTGACAGTCGGTTAAATATGAATAAGGCATAGAGGTACGCAAAGGAAAGTTAATGAGTTTCTAGTAGTTACATATGTAAATGAAATAAACAGAAAATAAAAATTTGTGAATACCTACAAAGTAGACCTCGATTTGTCACGGTGGGAGAATTCAGTAAACCTTCCCCAAAGTGACTGCTCCGCGTGAGCTTTATAAGCTTATTTGGGATGAGTACTGTTGCCTGCTGCGTCAAATTACGAGGACAAAAGAAGTCGGTCTTTCTCTATATTTATTTATGGTAAAATTTCGAAAGAATGGAAATGTTTTTCTCTTTCTAAACCGTGTCTTACTCCGCAGAAGACATGGCGGGGTAGCCAGCTTGGAAGTGGAATGTAGTCATTACATTTTACAGCTGTCCCTATTCTTCCCGGCTTTGTTATGGTATGAGATTGTGCCCCGTATCAGATCCATAGCTGGGTGGAAGAATGGTTCGATTTTTTGACCTAAGCTTCGGATTTGAAACAAAGAAGAATATGTACGTATCTCCCGAGACGAAGCCGTAGCGCTGAATGAACCTTGGATATAAGAAGCGTTGCCATGACCCTGTCGGAAAACGAAGACCGTCTAGGTAGGTACCACCGCAGCTCTTATTTCTTTCGCAAAATAGTAATGGGCAGACGTAACTCTCTTCCGGTTTGAAAGGCATGTCAATGAAATTATTTCTTCATATATTTTTTATCATAAAAACTTTTTCGAACCACTTAAAATTAGGGTCCAATAGGCGGCTTAATGCCTACAGGCATTCTCTACTAGTCAACGTAAGAGGTGGGAGATGATGTTATAGGTGAAGTGTGAAAGTTATATTTAAAGCTTAAAAAAATAATCATAATATGGTAATGCATATAAATAAATAAACAATTTTTAATTTCAGACATAAGTTTATATTAGATTAGTAAAAGTTAATAACAAAATGCATGCTTATTTATTATGTTAGTTAAATTACAATTCAACATATAAAAACATGTGTACATTGTATGTATATAAACATATATGTACAACTCCATGTATATAAATACATACATCCATATACGTATGTAAATTTATAAATATATAAAATACCGTCGTAACTAGACTCAACACATTAAGTCTTAAGGCGAGAAGCGCAATGTGGTGGTTTGTATACCATATTAACCAGCGGTATGTTATGAGCAAGCGTATCACTTACCATCAGGTGAACACCTTGCTCATCTTGTCAAGTCGTAGAATAAAAGAAATGTTTATTCTCTAGAAACCTTTTTTTGTTTTTCAAGGGCAGGTTTTACATACAAATTGGTTACGAATGTAAGGAATCAAGAAGGTGTTAACTATATTCAAAGAATATAAAAAATTTTAAGCTTGTTTAACAATTATTTAAGTGTTAGTGTAATGTTTATTAATTAATAGTCAATCTTAAATTAATAATTTTAGATAGAATTTAGAAACGTTACTCCAATAAACATGTTTGAAACTTTGAAAGCTCACCTTCGTTAAGACTAAGCCTCTTTTTATATGAATATCATAAGTTTTATATGGCGAAGGCAATAACAATTTGAATATAAAGAGATGAACTGAATAATATATGTAGCTGTTTATCTATTTATCATCAGCCGATAGACGTCCACTGCTGGACACAGGCCTGCTCCAATAATGGAGGGATTTGGGCCATATCATACCAGGCTTGCCAAATGCGGGTTGGTGAGGAGCCGGAGCCTTGTTTGATGATTACCAGGCTGCACTATAACCAAGTGAGGTTTGCTTTGGTCCTGTAACTTATTGTATGATACCTTTTACACGTCTGTGTACTACCTACATATTATTTCATACTGATAATACACATAATCTTTCCGATATCATTTTAAACAAACTTCTTTTTAATTCCACACAAACTAAGCAGAAAATAATGAATATTGAATTAGTAAAACATAACTTAATGATTTATTTATAAATTATTATGTTGAACCTGAAGAAGATTATTGCAAATGAACACCTGCTGGTTACTTTGGAGTACGCAAAAAGCAGCATAATTTAAAAATTAAGCATAATTCACAGAAGTTTCGCTTCCAACAAGATACTTCCTTATCAAAGCCCATAAACGGCTTCATTCATTAATTCAATAAAAGCAACATTACTGCGTCGGACGAGTTGCGTATTTCTAAAATTCACAGAATTATCTGTAAAAATGTGTTAAACGCCTGTCATTAAAAAATTACAGAAGTAATAAATCTGAACAACCGTAAAATATACAGGTACATATATAATACGACCCAACTTTTCTCTGGTATCTACTATTGATAGTAAATAGTTTTAACGAGTATGTACTAAAGCATATTTTTACATTTTACTGTGCTTCGGTTTGAAAGCTTAGTTAGGGAAATTACTGTATCATCGAAATTTAACATCCTTTAGCAACGAGCACAATGTGGGATAGTGTAAATAGTCGTATCAAGCGTTACAATGGAAAGATCGCTTACTAATAGGTGAACGTCGATCGTCACTTTATTTTTTGTCACCGTCAGTAGTATGCCTAAATTACTGTGTTCAGATAAGAGTACTGTTAACTAAGATAACTTTTGTTAATATTTTTATCGTACTACCGCAGCTCCTATTATTCTCGCCTAGTATTGTACAAATTTGCTGTGTTCCGATTTGAATCGTACTATAAATAAAATTTATTGGGCTAACGAGACTTAACACTTTACGTCACAAAACGTCCAGCACTATGTGGTACTATATATCATCTTAACCAGTGCCATGTTATAGGCAAACGTTTTACTTACCATCAGGCGAACATCTTACCCGTCGTCGCAGTAAAAAAAATTGCTTCATGTTCGATTTTTCATTAATCTTATTTCGATGCAAACAAAAATTATTTTTAATGAATTAAAAATCTAACTGTATTAAAAAAATAGCAAAAAAACATTACAGATACATTGCTAAAAACATTTGTAAGAGAATTTAAGAGATCAAACGATATCTCAGAGTTACATCCATTTTAAAATTCTCCCCGCTTTTCCAAGGAAAGTTTATCTAACGAAAAGAAACTAGCTTTTTTATAGCTCAATGTGAGGAGACGAGGGTTTACCTTTCCCGCTAAATGACCCGCCACACCCTCAACAATGTGGTTACTTAGTAGAGTCTGCAAAGCACTATATTGCTTACGTCACTAGACACAGGATGGTCAGGCGTCGTTGTCACTTGGCAGTTAAAATATCTGCGGCGATTTAGGAGATAGATATATCTACCTGTAGATATAGATCTATCACGAATAACAAATTTAGACATGAATACAGTTAAACACATGTTTATAAAAAGTCAGACAGTAGCCTCTCTGCAACTTTACGATATCGATTTAATATTCTATTGTATTTCGTTTTTTGTGGAATAGTTTACTACAGACCTTATTCCAGCAGTGGAAGTCCATCCGTTGAAATGTTGATGATGATGACAGTTCGTTAAAATATGTTCACTGTCATCATTACTCCTATAGGTAAACTAAATACTTTTTATTTGCAAATTTACGTGTTATACTTAAGATAGTAACTAAGTTTTCATCATCAGCGATCGATAGTCATTGTCTGCTAAGTGACATTTTTCTTTTTTTTCCAGCTTAAAATTTATAGGAACATACGGTTCATAAATAACTAAAAGCCATCAAAACTTTTGAAAAAAATAAGTATTAGTCTACTAATCACATTTTCATTCGATGACAAATTTGCACCCTCAAACTTTAAAAATTCAAAATTGCATTATCCAAAATATTTATTTGCTTACATTTGAATTCAACTATAAATAAATCTATTATTAGTCGTCTAACTAAATCGTAACTACATAAGCATTTACCCGTATTTGTACATAAAACTATACTTATAATTGAGAATAACATGTTACTTACTATATCGCTTATTAATAAATTATAACTCGAACAACTTGCAGCATTGTACTATTTCTGTACTTTTAATTTTATCTCAACTTACAATATCTCAATATCTCAATCCACAAGAAGAGAATCAAGAATTAATTCACCAGGCTATACAATATTTTCTTTCACCGGAACGGCAAATTCAATTAAAAGAGAACCCTACTAATATAAAAATTAAACTTGATAAATCAATAAGCAATTCAAAGTTATTAAGTATCAAACTTAACACAAAACTTTCCTATTATACAATAATAACCATGGTGTGGACTGAGTAAAAAGTTAACTTGGTTAACCCGCCCAGAAGTTACGAACTAAACCCTTTCGATATTTGTCGTTTTGATTATATCACTTATTATAGCAACAAAAGTACTACAGAAGATATGCTATGTATATAAATATATTAAACCGCTAAGCATGTAAAACTTACGACTAATCTAAGTTACGTAACCATGAAAAAAAAAATAAAAAAATGGTTTTTAAGTATTTTCATATAGGTGTCGTTAAATTTTATATATATCAATCGTACGGTTACCTAACGGTAACTTATACCTGCTTACCATGCAGTATTTAAACACGTAAGTTTCTATGTCACGTTTGTACTAATTACTTTTTAATAAAAATTATTATATATTAGTTATTAGATCTCCCAAAGCTCGATTTATATGTAAAAATTATATGTCAGTGTGACTTACCTTCGTTCAAATACCAATAAAGTGTCACATCCTTTCAAGGTTTTATATAATTAAACAAATATATGTAAAGGCGCGTGAAAAACTGACGGCGGCGGCGACTGCGGCGACGGCGGTGACGGCGGCGGCGTAGTGGCGCAGCCCCGCAGCCAGCGCGGCGACTCCGTGGGTAATACGCGCGAGTCACGCGAGGAGGTCGATAGCGGCCAGCGGCCTGCCTCCGTCAATTATTCAGCATGCGATGCCGTCACCCACCGCCGTCACCGCCGTCACCGCCGGCGCCGCCGGGACAAAGGACGGGCGCGCGCACTGCGGCGACACCTACCAGCCCGCCGCCGGACGCGCCGTCCGTCCCCGCGGGAAGGCAGAAGCGGCGGAAGCCAATTCGAAGCACACTTATAACGGATCACTCCAAACCTTGTGGGGCGCGGGGCCGCGCGCGCTGCTGTGGGCGCGCGTTACGTAAAGGGCGCGACGTTGCGCGTGTTTGCGCGTCGGTGCGCGCTCGCGACGGGCGCTCGTTGTGAGGACGCGCGCGGTGTGCCGCCGCGGAGTTATGCAATGCGCCGCCACCGCCGCCACCGCCGCCGTCGCCTCCGCCGCCCCGACCGGAAAATCGAACCCGAGGGCTGCGCGCGCACCCGCGTCGATACCCCGCCGCCCATAGACACACGAATACTAGGACGCGCCGCGGGTAGCCGACCTCGCGCTCCGCTCGTGGAGGCGAATACGTAAAGAGCGCGCCGTCCGCAGCGGCTGCGGAAGCGGGACGCACCTACCGGGCCGCGTGTGCCTCTCGCTTCACCCGCAGAGGCAACGGTGTCAAGAACAGTACTACAAGTTGGTAGGTGCACGGCGCCCCGCCCGGCGCCGCAGCGGCTGTCCTCGCGCCGGAGACCGCCCGCAATTCATATCACACCGCCGCCGCCGAAGGTTCCCCCAGACTTCTCGGAAACGGGAAAACTCCCCTCGCTAAAGAGGTCCGCCTCGTTGTCCTCGCTGTTATGACTCTATCTTTGTACCGCTTACACTTCAAACCCCTCAACTTTTCCGTTTTGAGGTCGGCTCACAGTTACTTTTCAAATTCAATTAAGTACAAGTAAATTACGAAATGAATTTATTTAAAAACATTTGTTAATTTGGTCTACTATTACAAGTTCTACAGAATCTTAATGACTTGATCAAAACTTAAGTGATATCCGCTAGTCGTCTAACAATATAATTTTAATCTAATATGTAACACAGTAAGAATATTATAAATAGATATGAAATAAACAATGCGTTAGTATTTTGTTACTACTTTAATTGTCATTGTCTTCACAAACATGTATACATAATATTGTTTATGCACAGATTTACACAAAAATAAAACAAATTGAAACTAAAACGTCTACTGAAACTAGGAACTTTATGAAGAAGTCTCTTAAAGTATATGATATCTAAAGTACGGGGTATCTGACATCTGCGATCCGATAAGAATTTTTTTAAGTTTTGTTCTTCTCAACTTGATATTAAGTTCCCTCTAAACTAAATAAAGAAAGAATTGTAACTTTTACCACGAACCAAAAAAGTGGAGTGTTATAGTGTATAAATATCACAATGTTCCTATGTATCTATATCTGAACTCGCCAAGGTCCGTCCACAGCATCATTTATTTTATACAAAAAAGCAGAATGCACTAGGAATTATTTACTAGAGTAAGTTACCATCAATTGATAGTCTGTATAGAACTTTTTTCACATCTTCACTCATATCTATATTCCTTTAAACATATAAAGAGCCAGAGAGAGAGCTTTCTGGGAGAGCAGAATTTGTCATTTTCTGCGTGATTGGTACTTAAAATTGCCTAAATTGAGGTCGAGTGCTAATCCAAGTTTGTTGAAAAGGAACTAACAATATTGTTTGAGTAAGCTATAGACAAATCATTGCAAAAATAAATTCACTGTTACCTATTCCCTAAGGGGTTTCTGCATTACTAATATACTAAAGATGGGTCCCCTTCATAAAAAACAAAAACCTTTTTTAGCCTCAAACTTTGTTTTTTATGGTTTGTGAGGTTCATTCAGCACACGACTATTAATACATATACTTCGTACGAAACACGGTGTACAGTATATTTAATACACTCTGCAGATTTGTATAAAATAAAATCTAAAAACTTAACAAGGTCAACGTATCGCGAGTTCCTGCCGAGCGGTCTACAGGCATTGTGTTCCAGTTACAAGAGTGCCGTAGTACGGGAAGTTGAGCTAATCAGAGATACGCAGCCTCTCGTCTCAAGGTTGCGGCACTCAAACGCAGACCAATCCAGGATTTTGTACTACTGATGTTATATAAAACAGCGATTTTAAATAAACTTGTAACAAATTCACGAAATTAATATACACCATATGAATTCTAAGAAACATATTATTTAAAATAACATAAATTGGTAGTTATTGGTGTATTATATGATAAATAAGATGTAATGGGTTTATAAATATAAGTATTTACACATATATAAACATGCTAGGAAAGGTATGACAGATGTGTAAAAGATAACATACAACTCACGGGACCCAAGTCAGCCTCACCTGTTCGTGGTACAGCTTTCTGATCAACAAGCTAGTCTCTGGCTATCCATGAACATGCATTAGGCCAGCGAAGTGAGAGATGGCCCAAATCATCGCACTATTGCCCCATGTCCAGCAGTACGATACAGTGAATTAACTTAACTATAATTATAATCAAAACGTGGGTAAGGACGGCCTTAAATATATTAGCGATTTTTTCAGATAACCCAGTAGAACAGGAGACATAAAATAAATAAATGAATAAATAAATAAACTATATATACTATATGTTCATATTGTATTTTAGTAAATAAAAATCTACCGAACCCGGTCTACGGGACCTCTGTTCCACGTCTTTCCCGCGAAGGGAACGGCGTCATATTGTCTGAACTCAACGTCTGATCCAATTCAAGACGCTATATGTATTTATCTATATATGTTTGTACATTAATAATGAACTTTGCACGCCGGGTGAATAATCTTCGCCCCTTCTTATCGCGGCTACTATTCACTTATGACGTACTGTTCTTTATTATGTTAACATCATAACTTATATAATGGTGGTTACGTCATTAGTCTCTATATAGTACGCAAATGAATAATTGTAAAACATATGACTACGTCTAACAAGTTGCTTCGTCACTTAAAACTTATTAATGTAATAGCTCATACATGTACATTTCATATATATTTATGTAATGAAGGATTGCTTAATATATATATGATACAAAAAAATATCTAACGGCAGACATTTATGTTCCTATTGGATTGTCGCTTTTTCGCCGCCTGAGCAACCATTTAACAATAACATCAAATAAACGATTGACATAAAAAAGAAATAGAAAACATCAAAAATAAAAATTCTGAAAGAATTGAAACACGTATCTGGGCTCTACGCGAATTCATTTACTGTTCAGGCTACACTGCTCTGAAACTCCTCACCTGAAGAGATCCGAAATGATTCAACAAAACAACTGTTTAAAATGCTGGTCTGAAATCATCTCGTTCAGACATAAGTAACGGTATTATATTTATTATGTACATATATGTTTACTTATCTATATATGCATGTAGAAATTATTTATGTAATTTTTATGTATTCATATTATTTCATTGTTAGTTATATATATAAATTAAAAATAGAATTGAATTCCCAAAAGTCTTTCTACCTACCTCCACATCTCACCTCCCCAAAGGTTGGCTGGTGGAGAAAGCCTGCCTTTTATATTATACCTTAGTTAAGGATTATACAATAAAAAGTTTAAAAAAAAGAACATAAAGTAGATTATATTAGTACGACTGATTATTTTTTTTAATTTAGTCTAATCGAGTCTCAACCTACTGTGCCGCGGTACTTTTGTATGCCGCCTCATTTTACATATATAATAATAGTAATATAACTAAATAATGTGATTTAAAAGCGAAAAGTTGAATATCTTGGATAGGTTTTCCGGCACGAAAGATATCACCTGCTTCAACTTTCTGTGATGGGCAAAGTTCAAAGCAAAAGATACTTTGAACGCGGAAAAATCTTGGCTGCGAAACATTAGGAAGTCGACCAGTATCACTAATGTGGAGCAACTGTTCCATGTGGCTTAAGGCATATACAAATTGTCCAACCTGACGGCCAATCTGCAAGCGACTGAGAGTAATTTTAAGGAGAAAAAGAAAAATAATACATACAGAAATAGAAATATAAATCCTTATTTGTTTTTTAAAATTTTCACATTTAAAATTATTAACATAAACTATTTTACGCAGTGAATTATAGGTAAGTAAATAATTTTAAACTCTTTTCACTGTGTGTTGCCATACTTTGAAAGCGTTAAGCGTACCACAACAAAAACATGTTGAACATCACAGGGAGTCTTCATACAGTCTATATCCATATTTATCTATCTGAAATTTCTAACAAATATTAAATTAAATTGTCGGTCGGATAATGCCTACTGCTGAGCCACTCGCATCCAGCGGCTTCTCACGATCGTCACCTGATCATCGGTCCACCTAGTGGAGGGCTTTTTTTTGACGCAAGGGATACCTTTAAAAATACCCTGCTTCTGTGGGATTTATACCTGCTAAAACCCCCTGAGTGCATTGTTGAAGACTTCGGGATCTCGTGCGGAACTCAATGGTGCCTCCCTACACTACTGCTGAGCACATCTCAGGGAGAACTATTACCCTCCCCAGCGCTATGTGCTACGACTGAATATCACGCAGGGAAACCCCGACCACAGACCTTTTCATTGACCTCTGTGCGACTTAGAACTTATTCATGAGCCCGATTTTAAGCGACAACGTTACAGTTATTAACAACAGATATAATTACCATAATATTAAAGAATAAATATTTATTTTTAAATAGATGAGGCGGCAGTTCTGATCTGGGTTTCTGGCACCAAGGACCTCTTACGTGTAATTTACTTACCGTACTGTTTTAACAATTAGACCACTTAGAGCCTTATAGTGTAATCTTCACCCGAAAGACGCTCACTGGACATATGCCACCCTCAAAGATCGTTTGTGTGCTGCTGTTTTCGTGAACTTTTTTTAAGTAAATTATTAGTTCAGAGGTAATAATTAATCATCCTTCATTAATTCAACTGCTGGGTATAGGCCTGCTCTAAGTATTCCGTCAAATGCGGTCTTCGGCTTTTTACATCATCATCACCCCCACTGCCAACCTTTGTTACGTCATCGATCCATCTTAGCATGAAAGTAATAATTATATCTGATTATTTTGTTTCGACGAGTTATATTGTCATAAGAGAAAGGCCGTCAATAATCAAAGAAAACAATTACTGATAAAATGAAATAGGAATCCGTTATACTCTGATAACAGATCCATTAATCACATATAGTTGATAAACTAACCATAAGGACAAATTGTATAACCTTAGTATATGAGAAGCATGTATTACTAAATAAAATCAGTTCTCTCTCAGTTTTTATTAACTTAACATATTGACTTGAGACAGTAGTCACAAGCATGTAGTTTTTAAAAACCCTTCCACCCGATGGCTCAAGCTAACTCGAGTGCAATGTTAATTACTAGATAGACAAGATGAATATTATTAGCAGTGTTTTTATTACCAGGTGAACGTCGCTTTCATCTCTTGACATCATGATGATCTTACTGAAGGATGTAAGTACATTGAAAAAGACGAGTTT
This sequence comes from Pachliopta kotzebuea, assembly GCA_018246255.1. Lineage (NCBI taxonomy): Eukaryota > Metazoa > Arthropoda > Insecta > Lepidoptera > Papilionidae > Pachliopta > Pachliopta kotzebuea. Next base: position 2,753 of record DWLS01003413.1, on the reverse strand, counting down.
TTAAGAAATTTTTAATTTTATGAGACTGGATTTTTAGCACAGATAAAAACTTTATAGAAAACAGTACATACTACGGATATAAAGAATATAAAGAGATTATAAAACAGTCATAATGCTATAATTGCATTTTCAACTTATATAGAACATTTCAAGTGGACCGAAAGATAAAAAAAAAAAAACAGTTTTACAAGGTGTGTAACGTAAGTAATTACTTGTTTAACAATGTGCCCCTGAATGCATAATTTAACCAGTGGCATTTTCATTAACAACACTTTAAAATGTCAAGCTTTGTAATAAATATGTTCATTTCATTACAGGTTTATAAAAAGTAATCATTATTAATAACATTAAAATTATTTTTTTTACCAATTCTTGAATTTTTTATAACTGGAAACACAAACATTGTTACATTATTCAGCGATAAATGAACTGCAGTCGATTCAGTTAACACATTAAGGACCTACAGGAGATTATTACGTTTGTGACTACTTTTGGGAAGATATGGTCTTTCATAATTTGTTTGGTTCCCTTTAAAGTGATTATTTTTATACTTAAGGTAGAGGTATCTGTATATAAATTAAGGTAAAATATATGTCGGTAGACAGGAAATAAAGCAGCGTTGAACGAGTCGTTCCATTAAGTGGTGTTTCATCATCAACCGATTTACGTCTACTGCTGGATATAAGCCTCCTTCAATAGTGGAGGATTTGAGCCATCTCCCACCAAGTTGGCATTATGCAGCGGTGTTTAAGATTTCGTAATGTAATATTGTTTTATTAGTATTTCACTGCAGTGAAAAATACAGGACAGTATAGTTTTAACTCTTCTTTGCATGACGTTTTTTATATAACAGACAGGTGGAATGACAAATTCAAATCCTGGTAATTAACACTGATTTTAGTTTTATTTTTTTTTGACAACTGTGTTTTGTTTTACTCTATGGCATAGTAGAAAGTTGCCATCAGCAACAAATGTAAAGTACACTGATTTTGTGTACTCACATTAAAGGTTATCATGGAAATTTCCATCATCATCCAAAGAAGGGTTAACACATATTTCTTGATTTACATTACTTTTTGGTATTTTGAAATTATAGTAATTTTTATATAGATACCTTTCATTCATTAGTACTGGAAACGAAGGTGGTGATCCCTTGCTAGATAATAAGTTTCGACCATCAAGTTTAAATCATTTGGGTATTGATGTACGTAAATACACAATGTAGTAGATGACGTTTAACGATAGTACAAATTGTTCTCTGATCCATTCGTAGAAGAGGGAACACGGAAGCGGTCCTTAAAGTGTTGAAAAAAAAATACCAATGATTGTGTTTCCCAACAAAAGTAAATATAAAAATGTATAAAAACATTAACGGATACAACATGTTCGACAATATCCAAAACCTGTATACAAAACTTTTATCAAACGGCCCGTGACAATGCGGAATACACTTAAAATTATTCGTAATTATTTCGTTACAATTCTAACACGTACAACTAGCCGTGTCTAATTTTAATTGGAGCTTAAGTCAGTCTAGACATTGTCCTATAGTAAGCTAAAACACTAGATACAGCATCACACCCACTAGAGCTACGAGCTATAGCTAATGTGAACATAAGCGACATCGACGCACATTTGTGTTGCCGAACTAAGTCATGAAAAAGAAAAAACTGTAAATCCGCTACGAGAATTGTCGTCCTTTTATAATTTTATAAATTACGATCGTAATTAAGGCAACTTCGTATCGGATCTTTTTACACAATCTTATATAAGCATACATTGCAATCATCATCATCACAAAGATACTTTTGTAAAGGCAAACAGTTTCCACTTGCTGTTTCTTTAAACACTGTATCAAAGTTTATTTTACTTTACGGTATTAATAAAATTTCAGTGTTCTTACTTTATACTATTTTACAATTTATTTATATTTCAGTCATTAGTGCCACTTTGTATAAAATTTACTGATAAAGTGTGCGATTATAGTAATCGTGTAAAGGTTTTAAGATTATAGAAAAAATTGCGTGTATTTATTTCAAAACTGCCGCCAAATCTAATTACAATCTGATTTACAATTTTTGGTGATATCACAAAATTAAAAATATTTACCATAAATTCGTGGTATAATTATAAATAAAAAAAACATGTAAATGATATACAATTGATGAATTGATTGTATTTTGTTGTAATAATTAAATTGTGATGTTTAAAAACATGTATGTTAGGTCTCCATGATCTTTAAATAAAATTATTAAATGCTACGGAGGTCATTGTATACATCGGAATCACTCATATATTATATTAAATTGTATACAATCCACTAAAATTCCCACTTATGAAACTTGCAATGAGTAAAAGCGGTTAAACGGAGGTCACATATACATGAAAGCCGTTTTTCATGTTAAGTATTCTTCAGCTTGTTTTCATTAATAAGCAGCTGAAGCTTAACTTAGATCGAACCCGCTCCTATTCGAATCGTATAATATATGCCGACTATTTCAATAAGCAATGTGATGTATAACAAGAAAGTTATTAATACACTGAAAATACAGTCTAATTAACTAATCGACAATAAAGACTAGAAACTAAGATTATATGTAGAGGAAATGACGTATATATTAATTTTTCGATTCAAAGAAATGTGTCCATAACATTGAAGTGCTAATTAAGATGTATACACAACACACACATTGGTCTTGATGCTTGACTGGTGAAATATCTCTTAAGGGAGATAGTCTAGTCCAGGGGTCGGC
>DWLS01003412.1:0-15781 GCA_018246255.1 Pachliopta kotzebuea | reverse complement strand
GCCCGGACACAACTGACTATATCGTCTGGATCTTTTGTTAGCCGGGAATTGCTGATGCTGCCCCTTCGCAGAGGGGATATAGTGCGTCGGCGATTCCCTTAGCATATACCTTTTATAACAGCTCGTAGTCTTGAGACTTATGATGTTAAGTCTCATTACCCTATAATTTTAATACCATACAGCTCCTTTTAAACCGGATCACAATAATATTGGCAGACTACTATTTGGCAGTAGAAATAAGAACTGCTGTGGTACCTACTTAGATGGTCTCCGGCAGAAGAAATTTATCATCAGTAACATAGAAGACTTTACTGTAAATATACATCCTGTACTTACTTCTTCTTGTACTATCATTATTCAAATTTTCATCTCATCACAAGATTTAGTTACTGATCTCTATATCTGAACTTCTGTACCATTTAACTGAGTTTTATTTAAGTGTTTTGAAAATATTCACCCACTTTTTGATTCGTAGTAGATATTTTTTTAATACTTCCACTAGACTAGCTACCACCTTAATATTGTACATATTAAAAGCAAGAGTATTTTAGGAGAGCACACTTCACCATCTGCTGCTTGGCTCTCACTTAACATCACGTCAAATCAAGGCCATATTTTAACATACTGCATATTAAAAAAAAATACTTATTTTTATTTATGTATTATACGAATATTTACACATGTCGTCTACTTGTAATTATTCGTAGTTATCGAACCATACCCACATACCTCTTTAAGTAGTGGACTGCTGTTCATCGGAACATATTACAGTGTTGTTTATTACACGCGTCCCTTCCTGGAACATGTCCTGGCAAGTGCGCGGAATGACAATGCCGTTATTGTGTGTCTACTTCGAGACAGACACAGGGGGACAGCTTTACAGCATGTTGATATGATTGAAGCGGAACACTCCGCATCCAAGATAAATATGTCGCATAGGAATACATTGCATTCAATGTAACAACAGCTTGCCTTCTAACTAGCTCTCTAGTTCAATTCCGGGGTTCAATTCTTGTTGGACAGTTATTGTTTTCTCGTAATTTTATATGTAATAACTATAGAAACTACTGTAATAACTTTATTAGTATATTCCGGCTGATAACATATCAAAGTCAGAATATTCTAGGTGAACACTATATGACGTTGTTGTCACTAAGTGATGAATTTTTTTTACCAGTAGTAAGTAGGTTTCTTATTAGTAGTAAGTAGATTTTCATTGTCGGAGACCCTCTAGGTAGGTACCACCGCAGATTCTATTGCAGCCGACAAACAGTACTGTGCAAACATTACTGTGTTCCAGTTTGAAGTGCGTTGTAAACTACTGAAATTACTAAGGTAACGAGATTTTATACCTTGCGTCTTTAGGTGCCAAACGCAAAGCGGTGCTGTGTATACTATCTTAACCAGAGCCAATTTGTAATGAGCAAGATCTGTTAAATAACTGTTATCGTCTTGGTTAGTTAATATACATATAATTATTAATTCCAGTGACACTAAATTGGCATTCTGATGAGGAAAATATAATATACGACAGTTTTAAGCTAAATATATAGTCGTTGTGCATCAAAGCGTATTAAGTAGTATATTGTTATACCTTTCAAGCGATCCATTCGCCTTTCTTTCGAATGATATATCTGTCAATCGTTGCATTACGCAGCCGACGCGCACACAGCGGCGGGCCCGCAGCGCTCTGGCAGCGTTTCCGCTTATTATTGCAACCGCGACGTCAGGAGCAAGCTTTGTTTGAAGTCCATATACTGCACCCAGTTCGTATTGGCATCGCATCATTTACAGATCCAATGGGAAGTAACGGAAGATTGGTATAACGAGAAAAGGAAATAGCAAGAAAGACAGATATACAAATAAAGAAAATTATAAACAAGCCTTTGCTCTTATTAATCTGCCTCTCCATTACTGAATGCACACTTTTGTGTACCAACATACAAAGGCGAAGGAATTTAAAAAACAGACAGATAACGTTACCGCTCTCTTGTGTCAGAGGCTATGACTCATTTTAAGTTGCGACTCCAGCAGAATAAATTTCTGATATTTCATATCAATGATACTAAAAATAACAAACTTAAAAGAAAATATGATAACATCTTGGAAGTGTTCAATACTAAAAATATATTCACAGTATTACGGTTATCATATTAGTCAAAAACAATATTACTGTTCTCGTAATTTATGATAAACACTTTCCTAGTGGTAGATATCCCTTGCCAGAGATCACCTAAGTAGGTACTGTATGCTAATGACATTACTGGGGTAACGAAACTTGACATCTTATTTCTTAAGGTGACCAACGCAAGTGGTGTCATGTATATAATATAAACCAGCGCCCCTTTGTTATGGGCAAGGGTATCGCTTACGATCAGGTGAAAGCCCTACTCATCTCGTCTTCTTGTTACGTTCTTATTACAAGATGATTAGTAACTGAGATCAAACTAGATCAAAAAATTTACGTTAGTAGTGTCGCCTCTCTGATGAGTGATGACAAAAGTTGCCGCATATTTATAAATTTTGGTAATGATAATGGGAAAATAATAATAACAATAAATAAAAAAAGTAATAATTAAAGCTAATATTGTAATAAATAATAATGTAAAGGAGAAAGGAAACAAACGTAATGTAATAGAAAAATATTGGTAAATATAAAGAAATAAAGATAAAAGATAGAAATAATAAAAATACTTAAAAGGGAAAACGCGGTCAAATTTGGATTGAGAGGCGATGCTTGAAAGATGTCAAAAGTTAAGCATATATAGAAAGAGTGAAAGAAGGAAATGTAAAATGAAAGGATAGACAAGTTAAATAAAAAGAGGGAAACATAAGAAGAATAATATACAAATAGAAAGACAGGACCCTTTCCCACAACACGAAAGGGAAAGCTGCAAAATAAAATAAATTAAAAAAAGGTGATTAGTTAACTATTGTATCGTGGTGGCAGTTTAAAAGTAATTTTTCCAATTTGACCAATACGCTATGTTCCAAGTACGGTATTATGGACGAGCGCACGCGCATAACGGTTATGAATTATTGTGATCTATTCTCAGTGGCGTGCTCTCTTAAGAATGGACACTGCGTGAGCGAGAGTGTGTTTATGCACTCCATTTCTGTAAAGGATGCGCGCACTTATTGATTTTATTTAAAGTCAAGACCGGACCAGGATTGTAATCCGTCAGTCGTGTAAATATATTTTTACGTTAGCATTACAAATCTGTTAGCATTTTCATCAACTAGTTTATTTATTTAGTTATGACAAAAAAGATACAAACATTTGATTTCTGATGACCCCACTAAACAAACCAGTGCTGTAGGAATTTATATTTTTTATTTATTTATGACAAAAAAAGAGCAGACGAACGTTGAATATATTGTTAGAAAAAATTGTACACTAATTTTAAAGTCTTCAGGAGAAGAGTGAATTTGCTCTTAATACTAAACCACATCATCATCGACTAGGTAGTATCATATTCAAGCACTGAGCTTTCTATTTAAATTTAAAAATAATTCTCTTTGACTGTTTTTTTCCGACGAGGTGATGAATCGAGCAAGGCGTTCACTTGATTGTGAGTGATATGCTTGCCCATAACAACGTGGCGCTGGTTACGATAGTATACACAGCGTCACATTACATTTGTTGCTTTCGAGCATAAGATGGTAAGTCTCGATACCTTAGTTATTTTAGTAACATAATGCATCGTTCAAATCGGAACATACGAATGTCTTTACGCTATTCTGGCGGCTGCAATAGGATTCTACGACAATGAAGACCTACCGTTAGGTGGGATAATCAAGTATTACGTTATTTAATATAAAAACATGTTATTAATAACGACTCAAACATATAAATATATAAAGTATTATTAATGTTTTACAATTTATACCATGTGGCACCCGGTTTTGTCACACTACGTCATTTTATTACATATACGTAAAAAAGTTATTTAATAACGATATGTTGTTTTGTTTATTTAATAATATTTTATTTTTTAAATAAATGTATAAAGTACAGGGATTAAATATGGAACAATCATATTTTTCCGTTAACAAATGGCGGATGCGGTGTCGCAAAATGTCCGCGCTTCCGTCGACTCTCCAACCGTCCGTACAATCGCCGTTTCCGGTGAGCACGGATTTAGTCTTTACGCACTCGATCCGTCATACTTAGTGAAAAATTAAATAAGTACTTTTGAATAATATTCTTCTTTACAAACACTTCATTCTATAAACACGTGAAATTCGTCAAGATATTTATAATATTTCTGTATAATTACATATATTAAATCAAATAAGACTTCCTCAATTTTGTAAGTATGACGAGGTATATTTTTTTAATATATTATTTGATAGTACTAATACTCGATATAATGAGAGTAAACAAAAGGAACATTTTCAGACCTTTTCCAAAAAACCATTTTCAAAAAACTAATCTTATAAATACAATACCTGGAAAGTTACACCACCGATAACAACTTTAAAAAGGAATATATTATTTTCTAGAAGATTCGAAATTCTTCTCCTAGTGAAGTATAAGTTTTACTATAAATTATATATATTATCATAAATTGTTTAAAGTTTTTTTAAATGTGAATTCTCGAACTAAATCTAAAATCGATAACAAACAACTTACTAACTTGTTGAACCCGCCGTCGAATCACTTTACAAGCAGTATAAATGTTTGTGAACAACCCCTATTATTTAGGGTTGCATTGTTTTTAGGGTTGTCATAGCAGTGTTTTGAAAATAATGCGTGGATATTATTATCTTTTATATATTACATTGTTTTATATAAATGATTACTGACATGAACCTAACAGATTCGACAGGTAACGAAAGTTTGACACGTGGTTAAAGAAATCGTGAAGAAGAAGTAAAGGTGACTTTACAAACGTTAAAGGGTCGGCAGGAGTGGAGACCTAAAAAAGAGGCGCACGTGTTTTAACAGTAGCGGTATGAAACGATAAATATCTAGCCCAGATTAATGAAAATTATTATAATTTAACAGTAAAGTAGTTCGTCAACCCTAAAATAACACCACGTATCAGCAGGGGCACACTTGTTGCTCCCCTAACAATGAATTTATTTCAATTCGATGAGGGGCTCTAACTATACCTTCCGGAGAATTTAAACGCTATTCCCATATATTTAATTTTTATAATACATGATAGGTAGAAAAATTCTTTATTGTTCACATAAATACTAATAGTAACAATAGGTTATATAGTTGCTCTTAATGTTCACGAAGTAAATTACTCGAAAATAATATCAAATACTCTGATCTAATCATCTCAACCATTGTGATCTTTTGTTAACCTTGTGTTTGGGAAAATTAGTATAAACTGCTCTTTTTCATATATAAAATAAAAATAGATTAGTAAGAAAACATCTGTGTATTTCGGATTATTACAATGTACAAGTTATTCCAAACTAGGTATTTATTAGTTCTATACTAATACCTTCAACCTGCATTGGACCAGTGTTGTGGGAGACACTATTCGGAGAGGTCCTTGTCCAGTAGTTGACGTCTATCGGCTGACGACGATACTAATATCTACTATATTTAGTTGTACATAATTGCGTTCATATTTTTCACCTAGATTTAATCATAAGAAAGGTCTATTTAAAGCAGTTGTACTTAGGTCTTATTGTAGATTGTAATCACATGTAGAAAATCCGCTTGGACTCGGAAGAAATGTATGCACGTTAACGGGCATTTGTAATTTATAGACCTGCAATACCTAATTGAATAGAGGACAAATTATAAAAATGGTAACGTACGTGTTATGTAAATGCGATTGCCCGGAGCACGGAGAAGTATATAAAAGGGTACAAAGCTATCGCCTTGTTAGTCACAGGCAGACATTCGAAGCTATCATTGAATATTAATTACAATCAAGTCGTCTTCAGTTAACTAAAATGGCTTTACTACGGTCACCGTCTCCTCAGAACTTGGCCAACCACTTTAACGAGACAGTGGAATTCGTTAATTAATTAATTGATGAATTAAACAGTGTGCGAACTATTCGAAGCTTTAGTGTTTACGAAAGCGGTTACACTTGCTGCGAGACCTGTGTAGTGAATTAAAATGAAAAATATTTACAGGTTTTTTATCAAATCGTAGATAACTTTAAGACATCTCGTGTTACTTATTTTTTTACTGTATCTTTTTTTACTGAAAGGTATGTAGATTTTTAGAAGTTTCTTACTTGTAGAAAATATTTCTGGAATAAAGCCGTTATATCGAGATATAAATAGAAATGTTTTTCCTCTTATGAGCTCAAATTTTTTACATATTCTCTGAGGCTATCAGGGTATCTTTTGAAGATTTCCCCGCGAAAAAAGAGTCTCTTTCTATTAGACAATTAAATTAAATACTGATTTTTGTCAAGTTCGCCGAATGTTACATAACCTCGCTGTTGTCCTTTGAAAATCCACGGATAACTTAATTTCTCTTTCGCCGTAAGCTCAGGCTCTTTATAAGCGCATGGTTCCATTGAAACTACTAGTGATTGATGCATTGCTGCGCCTAAACATAAAAAATCATAGTTGTAGTTAGGATAACTTCAGTTAAACAAACATTTAGAATAATACTGCTGAGTTTGAAGCAAGATCTGTTAGTAATTGCACACAAATAACATTTTTGTTGCTCTAACGCTCAATATCTAGCACTTAGGTTTGTACAATAGTGCGTGGGTAGTTCGACATCTCAATTGCATGTTGTTTCACTTCTTGCGCCGCGTGTACTCGTAAAGTAGGGTACGTTTTGAATTCAGCGACGGACAAACCTTGCCCACAATAGACGCTTTGATACATTCTCGTATTGGGCAAACATGGCTTAATCCTTGCACGACATTGTAGATGTGAATTTGCTATTTCCCTTCCAATATTTATTACGACATATACATATTATAATCTTACTTCTTGTTAATAGTCTTATTTAACAAACAAAACTTACAAACTCAAATTTATCCGCGCTCTTACAGTCTAAGAATAATCTTGTCTTATTTTCAGAGTTATAAATAGTATGAATTAATAATATTTAATAAAATATTGTATTCAAATACGATAAAATCTTGTATGTTTAATAGTTCACGTTTACATTACTTAATATTTGATATTTCTATTTGTATAGGTCGTGTAAATACCAGTAGCGCGCCTACCGGGCAAGCCTTAACATGTAAATACACAACAAATTTAGTTAGTAACATAATTTATTAAACGATTTACATGTTAAAATCGTTATTTAGTTAAAAATAATCTATACTTAATTTTAGGTATTTTTAAGGTACAAATACCAGTAAAAAAGTACGGAAAGGTACTACAAGGAAATTTTACACATCTTCATCATAACCTCTAGAAATTATAAGTATCTAGATCTTTAAATTAGATGTTAATATGTTAAACCTCGTTAACCCTGTAATTTTATTAACAATCGTGCGTTTGAATCTTGAACACTGTCTGCATTATGATTACATGGTCTTCGATAACAGAGACCCGTCACTAGTAAATAGTTTAGTTAAATCCACGATAAGTTACAACACTTGTTGCACATCGCCTTAGCTATGTGTCTTCGAACAGTTTAACCTTAAATAGACACTCATTTACTGAAAACTGGCGTAAATTAACCTAAGACGTTTATTGGTCAGTAAAATGAAGCATCCGTGCTGTCGTATACACTCTGTTAATGTTCTTGGCTTATACTAAAGTATTGTTTATGTCCGTCTGCATTATATTCGGTTTACTAGGCTTTTATAGTTTCGTAATGTATATAAATATTATCGTAAGTACTGACATATTAGGTGCGTTATTAGTAAACATATTTATGATTTTGATATATTTTGTATAATACAATTTACAAAGCGTTCCTATTTTTAAAGAAATGTTATCAAACTTTATGTAATTTTAGTTTCTTTTAGCACTTGATTAAATACTCCGTAGCGATTTTAACTTTTCAAATAGTAGAGCAACGTGAACACTCTTTTAAGATAAATCAATGTTAGCACTGTGGAATAGAGTAAAAGCAAAAAAGAAAAATTTCATTGAGAATCGAACTCATGACCTTTGTGTCCAAAGCATGAAAATTATTTCCTAGGTCATTACAGCATTTTCTAATCTTATAAGGTAATAGACCCGGATAATGAAATAACGCATGTGTTGTATTTCCGGTTTCTAATAATACAATGTTTAATAACACCAATGTATATATTTTAAATAATTTATCAATAACTAATTTTGCTCTTTTTCTTCTATTGTAGTATAAAAAGAGCAAAAAACATAAAGTAAAGGTAAACTTCATAAATTATTGGTTTCACATACAAAAGTTCATCCTAAATTAAGACTTCCTCAATACTATTGTTTTAAGACGAAGTAGAGAAAATTTTATACTTCTTTTCAAGATCTAGATAGAGAATCTACCTCACTATACTTCTTTACACTCTTTATAAATTTTTACTTTATTACTGAACATTATATTTAAAATAATTTTGTTGCTGCCAAGCAACCGCTTCGACTCGTGTACGATTTATTTCAGCATAGCTTTAATACAATCATAAAGAGTAAGAAAGAAAAAAAGATAGTACTCTCTATACTAAATCATTAGATATATTTAAAAGTAAATACGTTAAATGTTACACACAGACACTTTCACTCATATAAAAAGAAGTATTAACTATAAACCGTCCAAAAACCTAAAAATGAATTGAAGTGCAGTATTCCTATTTACGTTAGTTTAATGAGTACCAATCGGTTAAATGTAACGGTTATTGAATATGTTTCTTTACCAAACGGTTAACTATATCAACCCAGTAACGTCGAAGTATAATTTTCCTTGTAAGCTGTTTACTGTGATATGGTATAAAAAAAACCGTTTTAACCGCTGATCACGTAATGTGCTTTTAATATCTAGAATAACTAACGAGTTCCAGATACAACGTGACGGTCGAATTCCCGATTCACAATTAAAGTGGAATTTAGGTTCACTTATTAAGATAATTAACAATAGTATTTGCTTTCAATATTGACAGACTGACCTATTAAAGTATATATGTATGTAATGATGAGTATTTCCGGCGATTATGTGTATACAGTATGTGTATTGATGATTTATTCTTAAATAAAATCCACGTTGAGCTTGTCGTCTTTGTACGTAAGGTGTTAAGGCTTGTTACCCCAGTAATTTCACAACCTTACTTTGCCTTTAAACTAAAACACTGTTTGCACAGTACTGATTAATGATGGGAATAGGAACAGCAGTGGTGCCTGTTTGAAGGAGGCTGTAGCTGGTGAAGTTACTATTATAAAGAGACTTAACATCATTTACTTGCGATGAATGCCATATGGTGTAGTGTATGTTATCCTAACCAACCATTTTTTAATATGTATCTTTAACCATGAGGTTAATGTCCGGAAAGTTTTATCAAATAAAATTATTGTAAATACTTTAACATTGTTTAAATCTTTATTTATACTGCACTCGCAGTATGATTGTTTAAAATCGTTTATATGTTACAATTAATACGTTTGAATTTAAAACAAAGCTTAAATTAAATTCTTGTAAAGGTTTAAATCAGATTTGAAATGTTTATAAAATTAAAATTCAGTTTTGACGTTTCGTTTAATTTCAGCTTCCCTGACTGCGAACGGACTAACATATTATTTGACTTGACAGATATTCAAGAATTAAGTTGAACTACCACCAGCGATTTCTTACTTGCTTGTCATTATTACACGGAACTCGTCCCGACAACCGAAAGTTCGGGAACTCAAATGAAATAATAATTTAATGAAGAATGATTTGCAATTTGAGAAGAAAAAAAAATGTTAATTTGTCATTGGAGACTCTTATTGAATACGTTCGTTCGGTCTAAGTTAACAGGCGTAATTAAATTATAATGATGATTTATGCGAACCAATTACAAAATCGTTGCCTGGCAACTGACCTCTCAGTTGGCAGTATCACGAAGACTCATTACCCGCCGGCGTTTTGAGGATTGACAAAATTATATTCACTCACTACTTGGCTCTCATATCCAACGGTATTGCAAAACGATGACATGAAACTTTCATTCAGGGAATTCTCTGCGCTGGTGTGAGACGAATATATAAATGGAGCACTAGTGGGAGTGAACTAGGCGATATCCTTAGCTCGATTCTTGGCAATTGTCCACCGGAAGACGGTACAAAGCAATAAGATAACATTGAATGTGAAACTGAAATACAAAGGCCCTCCATTCAGTCGGGCGATGAGATACGCGCTCGATTAATTTTCATTCGTCAAAAAATATTCATATTTGTAATAAAATTATTTTTTTTAACAAAATTTTGGTTGTAGGTTCTTATACTGTTCATGATTGCAATAATACCTGAAAAAAAAACATTATTTCAGAGTAAAACATTACAGGGAATACATATATCAAGAATGTTAGTCAACAGTCAACCCAAAAGTTCCAGTTACATGTTATAGTAGCTTTGGGGATTTTAGATGCTGCTATTTGAATCTAGCTTCCTACTTGCACTCGTTTTAAAATCTGTCGTAATAACAACATTGTTAGGTTTCAGCTGTGAGAGCTATAATATTCTATAAAAGCTTGCTCCCCCATTCACAACCAAATGCGACAACACCACATGAAATTGAAGTTAAACGAACTAATAATTGGATATAAAATTCAACTCGTATAACTGACAGACTATCAGAAACATTCTGTATAGTATCAGCAGTGTTGCCAGCGTATACCTCTGTAGCGACGATCAATCAAGCTTTGTCTGATCACTCAATGGAATTTTAAATTGGATTCCCGTTAACAATACGCGGATTAGAGTGCGCTTACGTTTGTTCAGTTTTGTACAAATGGAATCTTTGTGAAAACATTTCACACCGTTCAACTCGCTCTGCTGATTGTAAATTGAAGTGCTGGTTATAACTGTTTGTGTTCGGCAATTTACACGCAATGTAATTTCTTTAATTGCTTCCATTTTTCACATGAACGAAGACTGGTTTATTTATCCTTGTTAATGAGAATACGTCATTCGTTTACTTTGATATTTGTTGCAAGTAACAACTTCAATAACGGAATTTATCTTAGATTTATTTTATACTTGGGATGATGTTCAGTTCTTTTTAAGTTGGTATGATTATCAAGAATACTGTTAATTTGATGCTTTGTATTTTTTAATGCAGTATCGAAAAATGTCGATATTTGGATGAGCAACTTCTCGTTGATATTGTAATGTAACTACTTCTTAAGTCTCAAGACGATCGGCACTATCTAATGCGGTACTATTCTAAATTGTTGTGTGTTCACCTACGATCGGGTGAAGGTCCTGTTCGCCTCGTTGCCTTGTTGAATAATAAAAAAATATATGGTATTTCACTCTACCAAATAAAGACGTATGTTTTACAAGCCCACTCCAGCTCGCGCCAAACAAACCTGCACTAAAACATTACGGGCCTATAAACTCTACAATGGCCCGCACCACTCGCTTCGATTATCTCCTGTATTTGTCTGTACTTTATAGCGGTATCGCTCTCACTTTTATTGCTTTTCGATATTATTTCGCATTTTTTCTTCCGCTCCGTAGACTACTGCGGCTCTCTGCCGCCGAAAGTATATTGTGGATGGCGTATCACCGTTACTTTTTACGCTTTATTTATTTATAATATTTGCCTATAGCTAGTAAAATTACTGAGGTAATGAGACTTTATATGACTTAAGACAAGCACAATATACAGTGTTAACGTCTTAACTATCACCACATTGTATTGCATCATAGAATAAATATTACAAAGTCAAATTACACACTTGTGATTATGTATTATATACACTACTAAATGTATTAAAATAAAAATGTATGACCGGTAACTAATGAATGTAAAATACTGAGTATGGAGTATTTATATCACAGTCTCCATAATTCTAACCGGCAATGTTAAAAATAACTTAGAGAAATAGATAATGGCAAAATGGTTGTTCTTGTATGAAGTGTCTGAGAAATAACATTTTCACTTAATAATTATATGTGACTTAAAGTAAATTAACCTTAGGGTATTGTTTATTTAGCAAGTACGATTATCGATTATAGTTCGCCAGATATATAACAAATAATTTGCGGAATCTAATTAAACTACAGTTCATTCATAAAAGATTCCACTCTTAAAATCTCTGTACAATTTTTTCAGATCCTACTACTACCTTTGTCTTTTACAGCTTCATCTAACTTCTGACTTACGAAACTGGACTATATGAGCTAAAATAAACTCTGTACCGATCCTCGGTAGATTACCAAGAATAGTATTATTATATTAAAATAGTACTATTTAAAGATTTTCACTGGTTATAGGTCTCTGTTGCCAGAGACTGTCTAAGTACCACCGCAGTTCTTTTTGTAGCCGACAAACAGTACTGTAAAAACATTACTGTGGTTCTGTTTGAAAGGCATTGTAGCACAAGCTACTAATTATGGGGGTAATGATATTTAATTTCTTATGTCTCATGACGACGACTGACGGTGAATACCATCTTAATCAGCGTCATGTGCATGTGTCAATGTCAATAGGCAAGCGTGTTTCTTGCCATCAAGTGAACGTCTCGCTTGTGTCCTCGAATAAAAAAAAAGGAAACACGTCTACACTTTTCCTTCGTACCCTTACACTGTCCTCTCCACAATACCTCTTCAACCTATCGGGCATTTGAAAAAAAAAATGTTAAAATCACCCCCGAGCCCCATAGAGACTCGTAAACTAGCCCGACCGCGTCCGCGCCAATTAAATATGAATGTACTGGCCCACTCTCATTACTACGTGAAATTTTTAGTTCGCTGAACCCTCCGTTATATTTTTTTTGTTTATGTTTATAGCGCCTTTGTGGTACTTGCGGAGGTCACTCTCATAAATAATTTAAAATGTATCGAACTTCAATCGGACCTTTTATAATCATAGATATTAGGGGTAGCAAAATATATGGAAATTTATTTAACCAAATGTATCAATATTATGATGAAATGAAAACGTTTACCACATGTCACTCACTATAAGGTGAATATCTCATTCGCCACGTCACTTGAACAAATGACAAAAATAAGTAAAAAAAATACTTTTATTATTAAATTACTTTTGCGAATGTCTATACTAAATATTAAGAACTGTACAACAAATTTTCGTTTAAATTATCGACTCAAAAATAATAAACAATGGAAGACAAAAACAGTTATTTTTGTAGTTAATACTCGTTTTTTATAGTGACAAATAACAAGGTTATTATAATAATATTTTACCAAATAGAATCAAAATTCAAAGTGGTAGTAATAGAAACTAAAGTTATTTAAGTTCCAGAACTTTAAACAGCTTATAGTCAAGTTTCATTACGAAAGCTTTTATGTTTAATGTTGTTGCTTACATTATTGTTATATTAATTTTAATGAACCCGCTTTAAAGGTGTTTACATAATGACAATACTTTGCGTTCTTACAACAAAGAGATGTAAAATTTACATTTAAATTTCCATCCATTCATGGGAATGAACGTTTCTGAATTAATTGTAAATGAAATACACCTTCTGCTTTACAAATTAATATGAATAAACTACCAAGCGGAAAGTAGTCTTTAAATAAAAATAATTAAAGGAACTATCCCCCTTTAGGCTGTTAATAAATTCATCAAAAAAAAAAAAATATCACCTACCATCACGAATAACGACCATTGAAATAGTCTTGAACAATCCAAAAGCTGACGTGTTTTTGTTACCACCTATGTACTTACGTCGCATCTGTTTTCATAATTTATGAGGAATTACACTTAAATTGTGGACTTTATGCTTAAGTTATAAAGTGCACATCTTAATCGCCGACTGCAAAGGAGACTGTGCTGAGATACATAAGGGGTGTCATAATTGCGGAGTGAGACAAAGTCGCTTCAAAGGCATTGTAGGCGTTGTATAGAATATACACTCTCTTAAACATTTGAGTTGATGTCAACCACACTTTGTCGTTTCGTAATTATACGATCGTCGTAGTGATGCGCCCTACGCGAACATTCTAGATTTTTACAACGCAATTTTAGTTCAAAAACTCTTATTTTTTGATCTACCTGAATAACAAAGCTTTCACATAATGGTAACGAATTTGCTTACTTATAACCTATTGCTAGATAAGATGGTATCACAGTACCGTATTGTACTCGTCGCCTAGAGACATATGTTAAGTCTAATTACTGCAGTAATTTCACTAGCTTACAACGCCCTTCAAAGCTGTAAACAGTAATTTGTGTTGGCTGGAATAGGAACTGTAGTGGTACCTATTAAAAGATTCTCTTACTCAGCAACAGACCTGCCACTAGTAATCCAAATCTTTTTAGATAGCTAAAGACAGTCATCAAAATACGATTGCACATTCTTAAAAGTAGAAACCGTGGTTAACTATGGTACTTTTAGTGGTGAAAGGGCTTGTCTATTTTAAAAGCAAAGATTTCACCAACAGCGTGACGTCTTGCTCCTCTCATCGCATAATTACAAAAACACCAATCCGTATTTTTTTAATGAATACCAATCACAGAAGAAAAATACTCTTTGAAATCAGAACCTAAATACCAGGTTTTCAATCAACATAGTTAAATAGAAAAACAAATCGAAATGAAAACCTTCATTTGCTCGTGTTCAATTTTAATTTATAAAATATCAGAAAAATACTTTAGAAAAGTCTGTAGGTTTTTTATTCTTGGCAAACTTATCAATTTAAGGAATTACTTGATGGTTAGTAATCTAACTACTTCAGTGGCGGAGAAGATAAAATCTTGCCTTGTTCCAATCATATCACACGTTCGATTCCCGGCTCACTTAAATTTGGTTAATGATACAGTTAAAGTTTTTCGGTGACACTTGAGAGATCATATTTGGGAATCAATTGTCACTTAACAATAAGTGGAATTGAATTTAAGTGTAAGACAGTAAAGAAAGCTATAGTAACGACTGTACGAAGAAGTCCTCCAATGGAAGAGGAAATGGCATTGTTTTTTATAAAAAAATATATAGAAATTAAGTATCATATAAATAGTTTGTTTCCCATCACTTCATTTATTTCAACGTGACACCACTCACAATGCATCTTGGAATAAAAAACATGTTAATGAATGTTTTCTTATGGACAAGTAATTTCAATTATGTTGACACTACTGTTTGTATGTGTGAAATATATGCCATTATTAACATAGGCCCATGAATACATTGTCCCCAATAACACTGTAATTATGTTCGTAAACAATAATAATAAGACTGAAGACCATATGCCGAACCTCATTGAATAATATATATTTTTTTTCTTCGTCGAGATGACGAGACGGGCAAGTTCGCCTGATGGTAAGTACGCTTACCCATAACAAAGTGGCGCTGGTTAAGATGGTATACACAGCACAGCATTACTAGCATACGACGGCCTTGTAACTGGAACACAGTAATGTTTACTCATTACTATTTAGCGGTAGGAATAGAAGCTATCAAGCCGTTGGCCCCGTGGTCTGCGTGCCCAGTATCAGATGAACTGTATACGTCATCAGAGAATATATAAATAGGAGCTGCGGTGGTACTTACCTAGGCAGAGACCAGAAAAGAGACCTACTACCAGTAAGAGGACTTTAGACCTAACACCAGTATTGTAGAGATTTTCTTTATATATTTGTTTTGTTATAAAATATCGTTAACGTGTATATAAATAATAAATAAATAAAAAGCGTTTATTTGTCTAAGAAAAACTTATAACTATGTACATTGTTAGAGAGAAAATTAACTTA
>DWLS01003411.1:0-15781 GCA_018246255.1 Pachliopta kotzebuea | reverse complement strand
TTCGTGTATTGTATTGTAACAAACGCGCTATGTCGGTATCTGAATGAGGTTAAAAGCGGGCTACGAACGATGTTTTGTGAACGCGTCGATCAAATGTCAATCCAATACGCAGAGGTAAGAAAATATATCGAAAGGGATAATTTAGTTTGAATTCGTGAAGCGAGGAAGTGAATAGAATAATAATATTTACAGTACCTATTTTGCAATCATTCGTATAGTTTTGATTTAGGAAACTACATATATATTTCTTGTAATTGTTGATGGGATTAGTATTCGCAGTAGAGGCAAAAATCCTAAAGAAAAATTATGTTCTTTCTTCTTTCTTTTATTTTGTTAAAAAGAATAAGGTTTGTTTTAAATCTGCACATTTTCGTTTGATTACAGATATGAGGTACATTTTACAAAACTAGTGTTTATATTCAAGAATTTGTGTAGAGTGATGTTATCCACATAATAGATTGAGTACTATTAGTGCTTATTCTTATACATTTGTTTCCTATAGATACACTTAGTTGTATTGACCTAAGCGGCGTTTCATGGGAAAGGCTTATATCCAGCTGTGAACCGCCGTAAGCTGTTGATGATAAGTGGTATTCCTTTATAGTCAATTCTAGATATGAAATATTAATGATATGCCGATTTTGATCTAAGCGCAATAAAAATACATTTCTCTAAAGTAAAAGTATCCTTAGAAAACTAATTAGCAAAAATAAAGTTTACAACTTCTAGATAATTATTAGTAATTTTAAAAACTATTCATTTTTAAAGTAATGTTTTTGCATCGCCTATTGTTAAATATTAAGTATATGAAAAAATATTTTTGTATCGTCATCTAAAAGTACTTTAGTGGCTCCTAGGTCACATGTCAATCTTTATGAGAATTTAACAAGCAAGAGCTCTGTGAATTTAGTAAATTGTCCCAAATGCCGGTGCGTTTATTGTGGAAATGAACGATAACGTAAAAATTACTTCAAAAGCAACCTATTTTCTAACTGGGTTTCAAAACCAAGGTCTGCCGAATGTACTTTGATGAGAAACATGTGAGGTACTCACTGCAGTTAAAGTCAGCGATAAAACTGGATTGCGGTTTGTAATTTATGGTGGTAAATTCTCAACTGTCATTGATTTATCACAATGAATCAATATGTGTAATTTTGAATTGATGTTTTTATTGTAAATTGATGTCTTTTGTCTTCATAAAGAGATTACTGGTATTTTATCTAGTATTACGCTGAGATTTGATCAAAATTTACTATAAATTCATAACGGTTTATCCTTATTTTAAGTATGATAGGAAATCTTTTAAACATTATTACCATCATCATCTAATTAAATGCTTGAATGAAGTTAGCGACTTAAGTACTTATTAAACGCTCTCTTGTATTAAAATATTATTAATTGTTATTTTGAAGTAAATATTATAAGAATAGGCGTTTAATACATTTTTGTAGAAATCTTAAAGCTATTAGGATCAATCATGTAGGTCCCAATTACAATATTTCTTATATGGTCGCTTGGTGCATTACCTTTGGTGGTTCGTCGGATAAACATCGCGTCGTGAGCGAATGTGGCTGTTAACACGTAACGAGGTGTGGAGTTCAAGCTCACCAGTCATGATCATGTCTTAGCCAGTTATTCGCCGACCACTGACCTTTAAAATCGCTTTAAAACGCCGTAAGACAGCCACAGCGTAATAGTAAATTTGAAGAGAAACACTAAACAAATAGGTTTCAAATTTGTTTGCGTTCAAATTGATTATGACCAGTTCAGTTTTTATATAAAACAGACGTCGGAGCAAGCGATAATTTGTATGCTTCATTGTACTATCATCTCAATGTGTTGTACGTACAACTGTAAAGGAAGAAATAACAGAGTATAAATAAAAGGATAAAAGAGCTGTTTTGAAATTGCGGTCTGAGCATAAAAATCACCCCGTAATTATGTAGGTAGTTAAAATAACAAACTCGTTGATAATTTTAGGTTGTTCCTCATGTTTTCATAAAAAACTATAAGAATATTTTTTGTAGGTTAACAGGTAAAACTTGTATCAGGTCTTGTCTGTCTGGTAACAGTCTAGGTTGTACCATCGCAATACACACATTATTGTTTATTTCAGTTTGAAAGGCGTTGCCATCGATTTTTTTACAAATGAAGGCATCAGACTAGTAGGAATGTTTATTTTTAATTGTTTGTTTTATACCATTTTTCCTCGGAATAAAGGCGGTGATCTAATTTGCTTATACAATATTATTTTTATTTATTTATATTTGTTACTATGACTAATAGTAGTACAAGATACTTATTGATAAACCCACCTGTAACAATGTAATGCTATCAATTATTATTTACATTAACTTTTAATAGTTGAAGATGGAGATATAATAAAAGCGGCAGGGAGTGGGTGGATGCGAAAAGCTGAGGACAGCATTTGGTAGAAGATATTGGGGAAGGCCTATATCCAGCAGTGGATTAGAGGAGGCTGATAATGATGAAGGAGACTTAATATTTTATGCTACTAAACAGAGTACACAATATGACGCAATATAATTTTAACAAAGTCACAGTCAACATTTTTATTTACATTCGAACAAAAAATCACTTAATGAACCTCAAAAATATAATATCATCCATTCGGAAAGGAAAGGCCTCGAATCTAAGAATTAACTCAAGAAATACAGCAGGTTGAACACAATTTTTTTCATTAATCTGTATTTTTTTTTACTATCTTCGAATATCGAAAATAATATCTAAATAAACGTAGAAAAATAATACTTTAACTTTAGTAACATATATACAGTTTATAATAAACTAGTAGTTACCCTTTGCATTCGCAACAAAAAAACTAAAAAATTATAAATAATATAAAAATAGTACATTCACAACGTTATTACCATAGCTATAATATGGCATATGTCAGCCATTAATTTAGCGATATCCCATTCTGCACGGACGCACGCCAAGAAAGGGAAGATATTAATAGCATTTGTTCTACACGGACGCAAAGTATGTTATGTGGTAATATAATACGACAGATATATTAATAAAATGGAGAAATTGTAATATTCTAACAACTTCTGAAACCCGCTCATCCGGTAGCTTGCATTTTAATACAAAAGCGCATCAAAACCGAGTGCTACGCAAACATTAGTGAAGTCTACAAAGCATATTCTAACGCTTCGTGTATCCTCTAACACGGCCTTTGTGGAGTCTCTCCCCTGGTGTTGACGGAACCCTCGTCAGCTTGTGGCCTAAGTAATAAATTGAATAGAATTTTTATTTCCTAATCTTTTAATGTAAATGAATTATTTTTTGTAATTAATGTTTTCGTAAATTTTTCTGATCAAGTACAAAGTAATATACTACTCACAATATTTCCTCATACATTTTTATTTAAATATATTATCATTAAATAAATAGTCTACTGTTAGCTTCTTCTAAGGCGTATTTCCTCATGATTGAGGGTTGTGGTCATCATGTGTAGTGAAACATACGACGACTTTCTTAGCAGTTATAATGGAGTAGTTTGTTATTGCCTTCTCCATTTCACATACTAATCTGACATCGGATGGTTATCGCATAAGTATGCAGGTTTCCTCACGATGTTTTCCTTCACCGTCAAAGCAAGTGATATTAGTCGGTGTTGTACTAACTGCACATAAATTGAAAAATTCATTGGTGCTGGCCGGATTCGAAACCGATACCTTCGGAGTGGAAGGCCGGCGTTCGAATCACTGATAGCTTATTATACATATAAACTTATTAAGTATTTATACTGTAACTATCGCTAGCTATTATATAATGCAGTGGGAGATTTAGTTACAGGAAGTCTGTCTAAGTAAAGAACTGTGAGGGTATGCAAAGCCGCCAAGTATATGTATGCAGGAGGTGACATTTCTAATGTTTTATCATTGTCTGAAGTTATAAAAAAAAAAAAAGTATAATCAGGCAATTTTTAAAATAAATACTTTTATTAAGAACTATTAGTGGTGTTCAGTCGGGATAAGTTCGCAAACGCATCGCTTACTGTACGAGCTCGCAACGTCCTCCATGTAAAGACTTAACTTAGATGCGAGAGATTATGCACTGTAAAATGTTTTAAGTCACTTTGTCGAATTAAGCTTGATTGTTCACTTTATTATTTTAGTTACAACGAGGATTACTCCACGCTCCGCTAGCTTAACATTGCTTTAATAACAAGTTAAAGCTTTAAGCTGCGAACAGGTAAATGCTTGTTAATTTTTTTTAAATAGAAATATTTAATGAAGATGTTTATATTCTTATTTAGCAATTGATAAGCTAAGTTATAAGAAAAATTTTCAATTTAAGAGCGATAACTACCATCTCTTAATTTCACTGAAATATGTTATCGGTTAAGTACACCATTAAGGTTTCTTTCTTTAAATTTTGAACCGTTATTAATGTAAAATAAAAAATCAAATATCTGTACTGTAATCTCATAGTAAGACTTCAGAGACTAGAACCATCTTATATATGAAAACAATTTAATAAGAACATAGTTTGTAATCTCTCTAATAATCTCCCACACTATTAGGGGAGGCGTATGTCCAGCAGTGGATGTATATCGGCTGGTGATGATGATGATCATAATCTCTTAAATCTTACTGATATATAACAGTATCGGCATTTGATTTTTTTTTATTTACTTCGTTTACTGTTCAAGATTCAAAGAAAGAAACCCTAATGGTATACTTCAACTTTATATATTTACACATTCCATACAATCGTTACACTTATGTGACACGATACTATTATTTTCGCGCAAATGCTTTGTGCAAGAATAAGTCTCAGCGTTATGATCGGGTAATGCACTTAATTTTTACGATAAGTACGTCTGTACACCGGTAAGAATATTGTAGGAGCTGGAATAAGGTAAGCGGGAGGAGTTATTCTCCGGCAAGTTAACAATATCCCAGCTTCTATTTAATGAAACCGCCACTAACCATGCATCGTCGTGGGCAGTTGAGAATAGAAACCCCCGGAGATAAGGTGGCTGTAATGGCTATTTAGGTAATAGAAAAGTGAATTCATTATACAATGTACTGTATATGTGGTTCAGCTAGGTTAAAAGAACTAAGTCAATGTATAAAATGTATAAAATTTTTGTTGAATCTTGAGTACTTTTATTACGTATGAAAGATTTATTACACTGATGGCAGGTCTTTGGCGTCTGAGATCGTCTAGGTAGGTACCACCGCAGTTCTTATTTCCGCTGCCAAACAGTATTGTGCAAATATTACTGTGTTCCAGTTTGGAGGGTGTTGTAAGCTTGTAAAATTACTAAAGTATCAAGACAACACCTAATGCCTCAAGGGACCAGCACAATGTAGTAGCATCTCAACCAGCGTCATATTGTTATGAGGAATCATATCACTTACAATCAAGTGTCCACTTTGCTCCTTACGTCACCGAATTGAATAAATAAAAATATTCATGTAAAATATAAGAATAAATTTAACAATTATTATTATACATTTAGTTCATTTATTTTCAATATTCAAGACTAAAACGACAAAGCTTTATACAAGGTAGTTTATTGGCGATAAAAAGCTTTACGTGCCCAGTATTGAATTTTTAAGTTAATTTAAAATTTTGTCAGTGTCAATGATTTTTTGTACGATTCTTTCAAGGTAGTTATTACGAATCTCTTTAATGTTCATTTTACAGAGTGGTCCGATTTTGATTCTCGATGTGATCATATAAAAATAACACGTAAAAGTATTCAATACAAGCGGAGAGCTTAACGATAAACATGCTTTTTACTCCAGTTAATATGATTTTTTTCGCGGTTAATCGACGGTTTATTTCTTTTTGAATAAAGTATTATTAGCAATAATTTTACTGTGACCACCTTACGTTTATATTCTTTATTTCGCTTAAAACATTGCATTGAAATTTTTACAATCACGTATGTAATTGTGTAGTGTATATACATTAAACAACTGGTTTCATCATTGGCAGCCCAACTTCCCAACAGCCAACGCCTTAGTTATTAAACTAATTTCCATAAAAATGCGATTACAACACTAACAAATTATTATTAACGTTCGCTTCAATCAAATGCAATGACTCTCATCAAAATGTAAGTTCCATTCCGATCGGTACAAACAATAAGCAGCGGAAGAGTTCCAACGATTGATTACATAGGAATCCAATCACAACAAAATGCGTAACCGCACTGACCCTTTTCATTCATTAATTAAATCGAAATGCGCGGAGCCCACAAATGATAGACTCTGAAACCGATTGTTCACGTGGAAAGCGTCAATCGCACTTGTACAGATGTCAATTAACCTCCAATTGCGAACGCGAATATGTTAAACGTTGGGCCGTACGCTTCCTGTGTTTGACTGCTGTGATAGTTTTCATTAGGAACTGCCGTTATCACACGGGTTTTTAATAAAGTTGTAATTGTACTGAATAATCTATTAAAATTTCAATTAAATTTTATTGAAAAAAGCTCCACAAACTCCGAGTAGCTGAGTTGATAGAAACAAACAAATTTTTATCGCTGCAGCGCATTTTCAGCCACTAAGACGTGTGATTAATGAGTATGTTTAGTATAGTTACTAGAGTATAACACTCTTCGTCTTTTTTTTTTCAAGAAGTTGAATGTCACATTTTTGTGCTGTATTTTATACTTTTAGTACGGATATTTATCTATACTAAAATCATATTGTTGTAGGCATTCATTCACAATTTAAAAAAGAAGAGATTTACCTTTAGTTTTGAATTGTAATCGCGACAAGCCTGATATTGAATTTAAATGAAACCATATATATATATATATATACATATATATATATACAAATATCAACGAAATAAAATATATGTTTTTTAAATATAATAATTTTACTAAAGAGTTAAAGAATTACTATTTAAAAACAGAACAGAAACCTGAATATGAGCTTCGTGCCATAACAAAAGGTTGATTTGTTATTAAGATATAAGTACAGTTTTTAAACAAAAATATTAATGTATCAGACTAATATATTATATGTTAATATTTATTAGCTAGTTCCGATGTTAAAAAATATATAGTTTTGGTTTAAGTGTTATTTTTAACATCGGTTTGTTATATTGTTTTTTGTCTGCTTTTCCTAGTTATTATCAGGGCTTTTTAAACTTATATTAACATCATTTAATAATTAGGCTATCTTATCGTCTACCATTACAAAACCTGTACGTACACATATGTGTATATAGTTGTGTTATTTCTCAACAATAAATTTTCTTTTTTGTAACCTTGTAATATTCACTGCGTGTTTGCTTATTATCTGTACCTTTATATTTCTGTATGTGCCATTGAATTGTCGTTTGCGTCTGTAATTGTATAAATATAATTTAAATATTATACTGTACACTTATGTAACATTAAGTACTAAATAATATTAAATGTTATTTAGTTGACGTAACTGTATTAAAAAAATATAGTCACATTTACATGTTCTACTATGTGATATTTATACGACTATGTTAAAACCGAGCTCTGTTAAATTTTCGATTTGTAATCGCGTCGTTGGGCCAGGCGCGAGCGGCGGCTAACACTTTTGCGGCGCACTTCGTATTAGTGCGAATTAATTAATTTTTGTCTGCGGTCTAATTAGTGGCCGTGGGGCCCACTATAAATGGTCTGAAAACTTTATAATTATCCGAGTTCGAAACGGACAAACCTTTACGAGGTGAGGACTAGCCGTGTAACGGGTATTAACGCACTTCGCTGAAGTTTCGAGCGCCTAACTTTAGTGCTTATATCGCGAACTTAGACCTTTAATAATATTCATGAACTTCACACCTACCCTTTTTATATAAACCGTATTCTTCTAGTTGGCCACACCTACCGCATCCTTGAAAAAAAAATACACGGGCCAAATTTCCATATCAACAAATATTTAATTTTAATAATGACCTACATACAGCAATGTTTTTCTATTTTAATAATCAATAATTATAATTATTTTGCTAAATCAATTATATCAAATGCCAATTTATTTGCGAATTGTGTTGATTGTATGCTCAATTATAGCTTTGATAGTATCGCGAAGTTATTATGAATTCTGCTAACGATTGGTTATATAACATTATCGCAAAATAATTGCAGCTAAACAAAGAAGAGAAAATAATAAACAAATAAAAATAATGTATATTCCATTGAGCAAACGACTACTAAACAATCGATTGTATACTAACGTATTAATTTCCTTTCTGTATTTATGAACAAGATCACACACATATAAGTAAACCAAAGTATATTGCCAAATTGATATGCATTTTATTTTCGATATTTATGCAATTAAACTGAAAATATTCATACTATCATTAACATAGAAATAGCTACAATACTTACCATAATCCATAACACTACTGTTTCCTTTCTCTTCCCATACATAACTGGTTTTGGTCTTTGTGGTGGCAGCAGTCCTTTAATATAGTGTCGATACTCGTACGGTATGTACGTAGTAATCCCGCGGGTCACTTTACACTATACATCAAGTGAACAGCCGGGCACATTCCAAACAGTGCTAGACTAGGCTATATATTAAACAAGTTGAGTGTTAAACACCGTCACCGCCGTAGCACAATAGATCTATACACAGTCATTTACTGATTGGCAATTCCGTTCGGCTGCTGGTGCGCGATTGATGCGGTTAATTGCAGAGGTGCAATCAGAAAGACAATTAGTAAAGTACGAGGTTTGATTGCGAGAGTCGATCTGATGAGAGATATTCTGTTGATCAAAGCCGTAATTATTTTGTTTCAGTTCGCATTCAAATGTACGAGTAATATTTGTTTAACACCAACCCACTACAATCGTCTGAAATATTACACTTCTTATTTAACTATACTCTTATACATAAATCAGAAATAATAAGATGTGATCTGTAACAAAAGATTGTTTTGTAAATATCTAACGCAGTTCTGAACACAAGGATTGAGAGCGTATCATGGTAAATTGTGGGAATAAAAACTTTATAATCAGAAAACATTTTTATCTCACTCTCTCTCTTCCCACTTATAGTTCTGCCTGTTTTCAACCCTTGCTTCATGCAATACTCTTAGCTTTCTTCTCTTCTCCTTAAATTATTATGTTTTATATTATTCATTTAGCTCTCGGAGTCCGAATCCGCGAGCCCTGGATCCGATGCAGCCCTTATGTCCATCAATGAGGCCAAGAACGCTACTATCGTCCGGAAAAAAAGACAGTGCCATATGTGAGTTAGAGTAGTCTAGACACTATCTTCGAATTCACAAATAAAATAGCCAAAGCCAAGTCTCATGTAAAAAATGTTTCAATCATCATTTACTATTAAAAATCTTATTTCTTTTGAATCTTTTCATACAGATACAGTCTAAAGTTCAATTGATAGGTTCTGCTGGACATAGACTTCTCCGAAAGAAATCCATTATATCGAGCAGTGGGTGTGATTGACGAGTTCTGACAGACTAAACAATTTTGGAGAAAAAATATATATTACGTATCTTAAATGCAACATAAATGTTGAAATTAATACTCAAGTAATATTTGCAAAAGAGCCATGAAATTCCATGGGAACTGTGCTCCTATTATTTCTAAATTACTCTATGTATTGGAAAGTAATTAATGACATAGACGTTACTATGAAGGGCTTCAGTTCTGCAATTTTCGTAAGCAAAGCCAGACTTGTATTCCTTTGAGAAAAAGTTATGGCACACACAACAGTTAAGTTTATATGAGTGTGTTGTTACACATGGGAAATGAGTGGAATAGACTGTAAAGGTATATGGTCTGTGGACGCTGTCCACGAAGGTGTAGAGTTACATGGCAGCCGTTTGTGGTAAGAGGTTTTGTAATAAGTATTAAAATTGTGGAGAAGGCATTTTTTAAAGTTACAATTAACAATAATATTTAGTGTTATTTTAGTAAAGTACTATCAGCGCCAACAAATGTCTTTGGTGTACCTACTGACAATTCATTATTCACATATGAAATTAAGTTTCATTAATATAAATTTCAAAACACATGTCGAAACAAAAAACTTTAAGAAATAAATTTAATAATCAGTTCTGTACTTTGTACTTCATCCTTTGTATCTTATTTATTATACTAGACCAGGGAAGAGTGTCACGTATTGCCAGCCTCTATCAATATAGGGATATAAGCGGTCCCACACAACAACTGACGGGACCCAAACCAAACTTAAATGCTCGTGGTGCACCCTGCTAATCAGCAACCGAGGGTCTGACTCCTCACCAAGCAGAATAAGGATACCGTGGTGGTAGATGTCTCCAGCCCCCTTATTATTAGGACAGGATTATGTTCAACAGTGGACGTCTATCGGCTGATGATAATGATTAATATAGTGATCCTTGTATCTTTTTGTTTAATATGTTTTATATTAAATATTTTTATTTAAGCGTGCGTTAAGTCTTAAGCTTTTAAACAAATAAATACTTTCCTAATTAACTGTTAACAGAACTTTTAATTTAATTTAATATCTGTGTTATAATTTTAATATATTAGTAAATGATTTGAAGTTTTCATCCGAAGCAAGCGTAGAAAACTTTGTCTTAGTGAAAGTACCTAATGTTCTATTTGTTCTGTAATAGCTAATTTTAAATATTGTAATAATTTAATAATAAAAATGTTTTACTTTGTATTATATTAGAGAACAATATCAGTTTTATCGTTCAATGTTTAATCAATGTGACTCTCACGCAAGCGTAATCTTATAGCTGCAGAGAGGAGGTGCAGTGGCGGTCATGCCGGGCCGGACTTCATTCAAAGTCACTGGCTCCGGAATTTGGTGACGTAATCTAATGACTCACGATCAAATTCTCGTCATAATTGGATTATACAGAATTTGAACACGACAGGATATCTGTATTATATTACGGCGGAATTGTTATATATTGTGCATTTTTACAATATACTTGGAATATATTCACTCGTGTCAGATAAGCGTATAGGAACTTAGTAACACCAATGGTCAGTCGACGATATAACATCGAGTAGAATGATGAAATCATTATTTTATAATTAATTACTAATTATATAAACAAAGACAGAAGGATTTTTAAAGATACATTACTCATAACACTCATCTTTTTGATGAGACGTCGAAACTTCGCTCCTATGAGGGTGATTATTCCTAATAAAGCTCTCTCTAATAAATAAAGTTTAAAAAAGCAATAACTAAATAAATCATTTAATTTTTTATACAGATGCTGTTTAATGTTTTTGTACACTATCTACGGTAAATTAATTGATTAGTAGTTCGCCTAACGTAAGCTGGGATTAGTAAGTCTATGATTACGACAATTATTAACATTTCACTATAGAATTTCCATCTGTTTGTCGAACTATCCGTCCGTACATATCCATTAGCGTGTTCCGAATTAATTTAATTGCCGATTCAAGTACATTGAATGTAATTATAGGATGATATTCTAATAGGTCCCACTATTATAATGCTTAAGTTAATCAATCATTATTGGAAACGACTGAAACGTAATCGTATAAAAAATACTAAAAATTGAAGGTAAATTTGGAAAATAATTGTTTGCTCTGTAATTTGTTCAAAAATTCACCTGCTACAATGATTACTCGATATATTTCCCTTCATTTGAATATTCTGACCGTGCTTAACGTCTTACGGGCGCAATACAAAAGGAAAATTATGTAATATATTTGTAAATATAACAGTTTAAGAGGATTGTAGGCCCACATATTGCTATAATATTGTTCCTGCTTTTAATAATTTATTTCTACAATGAGAAAAATATATATTTACGTTTGAACCTTTATTAAAGTAAAGAAACTGAAGAAGAAGAACAAAGAAATATAGGACATACTGATGATGATAATAATGATTATGAAAATATATATCGCAAGAAGCATTGTTTTCGGAAAAATGATCATTTTTAAAATAAAGTGAACTTTTTTCTTGTTGCGGGGGAAATCTTCAAAAGATACCCTGCTTTTTGGGGGTGAAGTCAGGGTTATGAGGGTTTTATATTCACTAAAAACCCTTCGGTGGTTATCCTTGTTGCATTAGAGAAGGCCCCGGGATCTCCTGCGTAACTCACCGGTGTAACCTAAATAACCTACGTAACCAATTTGACTATCTTCGTCCTCGTATTCACTTTACATCACCTGTAATAGACTACATTTCTCTGTCGATAAAAAGTCAAAAGAAAAATATCAATTTATAATTATTTTTAAAATATGTAAATCAAATTTTGTCAAAAAGTTAGCTTTTCGCTGAAAAATATCCCAAAGAAAATACTAAGCCTTAAGTATTCGTGTTGATCTAGGATCAGAAACGTCATTTCTTTTAAGACTACTTTAGCTTAGACGAAGTAAATTAGGCGACTTTTATAAAGAACTGCTGTTACCCGGGATAAACTAGTATGAAAACAAAAACACGACAAAGTATTTCATTACAAAAGGCTTAATTTCAAAAACCTCGGGCGTGAAAGAGGATTTACATTTTTTAAACTCCTAAGAAAACGAGGGTGGACTTAGAGTACAAATTCAGAGTTTAAAGGTCTGCGGGATATTTACAATTATCTTTTCATAGGGATTTTGGTCTACAGAAAAAACTTTGCGCTGTAAAATTCAACGCGGCGAACCTTATTATTCTTTCGTTTATTATTCGTTACTTCCAAGTTCATTTATTATAACAGGTACATTTTCTTATTCTTTTTCATCGCAATCTAAATTGAAATTTAAAATTAAAGTTCATGTTTTTCGTATTCCCAAGGTAAGCAACTTATCGTTAACTTCGTTTTGTTGTTAAGTTTCCCTGTGATTCAGTAATGGTTTCTGTAATTAGAAAAATTCTTACCTGAATTTTTTAAACAATTTCTTAACATAGAGGTAAATTTTGTAATAAAATTTATCAGCAAAATAAATTCTTATTTAATAATAGGATAATGCTACTGTTGGTAGGTCTCTGTTCCTAGAGACCGTCTAGATAGGTCCCTTCGCAGCTCCTATTGCAGTGCTAGTGAAATTACTAGGGTAATAAGACTTAACATCTTATGTCTTTAGGCAACAAGTACAATGTGGTGTTATGTAGGGTCACTTACCATTTGATGAACGCCTTGTTCATCTTGTCGACTCGCAATTTAAGAAAAAATTGTAAAAAAGGTTAACATGATATTAAGTAATGGACTACTTACATATGGAGAAGTTTACCGTCTAGAACTTTCAGGCTTTCATATACATATTTATAAATAATTAAGTTTGAAATTCCTATATAAAACTATAGTCTCATGTTTACTGTAGCCAACGCAATAAATTCAAGCAGCACTAAAAACAATGAATACTTAAGCAACACAGAGGTTTGACTTTAGTTGAATTATGCACGAAATTCCAACTTACTAGCAGCCTTGCATATTCCTAAAAGACATCCATTTACTAAACTGAGCTGATTCATGCGACTTTAAATTACAGATGGAAATTTTTGCAAACCCTCACTTTGAGATTTATTTACAATTTTATAGTCAATTTATAAGGCATAGCAAAAATCTGCCAACAAATTTGCAGAGGTTACCGATAATTGAACATATTACCCACATATGTATTATATCACAATACATCATTCATTGCTACCTTGATACGCTGAATTTTGTTGTATGTATGTTATGTTACAGGTGCAAGGTCTCCGTCATCGGAGACCATTTGAGTAGGTACCACCTCCCTGATGAGTGTATACGGAAGTCGCTGCATATTACTGGAATATCGCAAAAAAATTATAGAAGTAGTAATAAAAAGTAATAATAGTATACAAAGGTAGCATCATAGAAAACAGGAAGAAAACAAAATTGTAAAATAATTAGACATTGCAACGACTGTAGTGTGGGAGGCGATGCGTGCGAGAAGAGTAAAAATGAAAAAATTTAAAGTAATAAAAAATAGAAGAGAAAAGATAGTGTATGGTAGGGGAACAATTTAAAAATAAAAAAAGAAAAGAAATTTCCAGTCTCAATAAACGGGGAGAGAGCATTTAAAAAAGAGTAGGTATCACCGCAGTTCTTATTTTTACTGCCAAATAGCCATATGCAAACACTACCTACTTGAGCCGTGATAGCCTAGTGGCTTGAACGCCTGCCTTCTACTCGAAGGTCTGCACCAATGAATTTTTCAATTTATGTGCAGTTAGTATAACACCTACTAATATCGTGCACTTTAAGCCATGTATCAAATCGCGCGGCAATAATCTTAAAAAAACACTACTTACTGTGTTCCGGTTTGAAGGGCGCTATAACCTAGTGAAATTACTGGGGTAACGAGACTTATGAACTTACGTCTCGAGACTACAAGCGCAATGTGGTGCTGTGTATACCATCTCAACCAACGCCACGATGTTATGGGCAAGCGTATCACACGCCATCAGGTTAAGTCCTGCTCGCCTCATCCTCTAAAAATTTATATTTTCGACGAGGAGACGTGCAAGGCGACGACCTGATGGTAAATAATAAGCCTGCCTATAACAACGTGATGCTGGTTAAGATTATATACACAACATCACATTACAATCATCGCCTTGAGATGTACGGTGTTAAGTTTTTTATCCCAGTAATTTCACTAGCATACAACACCCTTCTTATAGCAACACAGTAATCTTTGCACATTACTATTTGACGGTAGAAACAGGAGTCACGGTTATGTATTGAAAAATTGTTGGAAAATGTTTGTTGTAAGCAAGAAAAAATAGAAAGCTATAACTTCTTACGACACTGATAATACCATCATCTATTCGCAGATTTTTGATCATCATTAAATTATAAAAAAAATATATATCATTCGCTACTACAGCAGCATGTAATTAAAATATACTACTTTACATAAACATATACCGCTTGATTCTTGCGATACAATAAACGGTTATGAGCATGCTTGCTTAAAGTATTCAAGATTGCACAAGTTTTAAAATTAAGTGGATTACTCCACATCCAAAAGAGAATACTTCTTAACTTTAGCCATTCTCGATTCTTGCCTTGGAAGTGAAAAACAATAAATCGTTCAAGAAGAACAAATAACTCGACTTACAAAATTAGCTCAAACTTAATTGTTGAGAACAGAATAGAATTTGTAATTAACAAAGGACTTGGTAGACGAATTTTATTTCAAGATCGGGTATAAAGTAACAACGCTTTTAATTCGGCTGCTTAAAGTTAAATTGTAAGCATTTTACGTTGATTGGAACACGAAATGGCTACAATTAGTTTCTTGCACTGAATTGTTTAAGTCGCATAGTGTCGTATATATGTGTATATATATTTTTCATTATAATTCACCTTGACTGGGTTGGAGCAAGAATTGAGTATCGTGATTAATTTATTAATTTATTTCCTTTCATTCTATTTCCCATCTTTTACATCTTGTTAGCGCTTATTGTTGCAGCGATGACCTTTTTGCAGTCGTATATATATTGTAGTAATTCACAAGATTAAACAAAAATAAATTAAGGAAAACAAAAGAAGAGAAACAAGGGAAACTATATATGTATATGTATTGATATACATTGTTTCATTTACAACATACATTATTATATTAATAACCATTTTGATTCATCAGATAGACGTCCACTGCTGAACATAGGCCTCCCCCAATAGCGGAAGAATTTGGGCCGTCTCCCACCAGGCTAGCCCAATGCGGATTGATGGTGAACCAGAGCCTCGTTTTTCTCGTTGAGTAGGTAAGGTTGGCTTGGGTCCGGTAAGTTGTCGTGTGGGGTCTGTTACATCTCAATAATCATTCGTTTTCAATAAAAAT
>DWLS01003410.1:0-15781 GCA_018246255.1 Pachliopta kotzebuea | reverse complement strand
AAAAATAAAAAACTTTAAGAAAAAAAGAAAAACAGTTCCATAGTCAAAATTCTGACGCCTTTTACTAAAATATCAACGTTTCTTTACAATATTTTAACATAGCATAGAAACCTTCTGTCATTTCTGCTATGTGGACTGCTTTACAAAATGAGCTTCTATATAAACTGTTACCATTCATTTTATTTTTATTAAGAGACTTATAACCATGTAATGAAGAAAAATAAAGAAGACAGAGAGACTGCATTATATCTTTGCTGTCGTTATTACTTATTAATATTATTCATTGCTCAATTCATACAAGATATACTTTTGGTACATATAGCGGTACTCATTTCATTTTTGTTTTTTTCTTTTTTATTTATCACATGTCTGCAGCCAAAATTAGTTCTTTTGTAACATTTTAAACAAACGTACGAAAAGTCGGCGTAATCGTTGGAAAGATTTCCGTGTCATTACCCGGCCGGCGGGCGGTAATCGATCGGTTGCGGGGACGCGATGACGGCTTCTACTCTCGCCCTGACATCAACCCGATCAAGCGAATTGACACCAACAGACGTCATTTTGTTTTATGATATGTCTACTGTATATCGCAAGACATGAACATTATATCGTAGACATATTTTCATATGTCACCGTGAGCTGCTCCTCCTTCAGAAAGAAACTTGGCGATTTGCGAAAACTGCTCTAGACTTTATCAGTTTCAATTGATGGTATTTAAGCTCAAACATTTTTTTTATATCTACAAACAATGGGTTTTTTATGTTATATATCTTCCAGATGCATCGGGTCGTTTACCAGAATTTTCCTTTCCAGAATCAAGGTGGATACCAAACTGGTGGTAGGTCTCTGTTGCCAAAGACCGCCTAGGTGGGTACCACCGCAGCTCCTATTTACACCGCCAAATAGTAATAAATAAACATTACTGTATTCCGGTTTAAAGGCTCGTAAAATTATTGGGGTAACCAGATTTTAAACCTTGTGTATCAAGACGACGGGCACAATGGTATGTTATGGGCAAGCGTATTACTTACCATCAGGTGAAGGCCTTGCTCGACTCGTCGCTTTGTCGAATAAAAAAGGTAAATAACTTATAAAAAGATAATAAAATATTCCTATTATTATCCTTATATGCATATAAACACAACTTTTTAGAAAATTACTAAAAATGGTTGTTTTAATTTAGTATTTACTTATAACTCAATTTATTTTATTTTTGCATTCTAATTTACTTTCTTAAGCATCAGCCAAGTTTACCTCTTTGCTCTACAAGATGTTAAATCTGGTTGCATGGTAATCTTCTCTAGCAATAGCAAAATTAATACATAAATTAATGGCATTTAAAAAATGTATATTAAATTACCTAATTACCAATAGATTTAAAGATTTTTCTAAGTCTTACTTAAGAATATAAATGACTATCTAAAAGATGTGTCCAGGGGTCGTATTTTTATGGACTCATTATATAACATAAATTTACAAAAATTTATATGTAGCTCTAAGATGCTGCACGGGTTATAGCAAAACTACCGCCAAGTATACGACTTAATACTTCGCTTACGTTCGAATAGCTTCTCATGCTTACTGGCAATTCTAAGAATTTTTTTTCAAGTGAATGGTTATTTCATACGCGTAAATACAAAAAAGAACATCTATATCAAGTGACGTGTGTTCACAACGTTACAATATGTAATAAATACATTTATATCCAAGTTGTTGGTACGAAAACATAAGTAAAGATAATACAAAATCTAAGTAGTAAACATGAATTTCTTTCCAAAATATTTTGCCAGAAAAATTAAAAAGTAATAGATGTAAGCAGGAATATATTTATTTAAATTTCTCCTAAAGATAAGTCAAAGAATTGATTCCTATGTGCATTAAAGATAACATTTATTTAAACACTGCTGATACAGAAGCAAAATTGTTTAAAAACTTTTGCTGAAAATGTTAATAAGATATAAGTGGTAAAGAAGTTTTCTATCGTATTCAAA
The DNA here is from genome assembly GCA_018246255.1 of Pachliopta kotzebuea. NCBI lineage: Eukaryota > Metazoa > Arthropoda > Insecta > Lepidoptera > Papilionidae > Pachliopta > Pachliopta kotzebuea. The sequence goes on along the minus strand of DWLS01003410.1, from coordinate 13,790 downwards.
GTGAAAAAGTATTAACTAATAAACTATTACATTTTTCAGTAACAGTGTCTATACTAAATACAATAACGAATACAAAATGATTGTAAGAAAATTAAAATAGGTTTTAATCTTATAAAAGACGCTTTTGGGTCTATTTCACTTATTTTCATAGAAAGAAGCACTTGCATACATTTAACCTAAAATTTGCCTTAGCAGCCCCAATTTTTGTACCAGATTTATGGTGGATGTTTTTCTGGCAAACTACCACATTTGTGAATGAGATCGGTTATATTGTGTTATAAAGTTCTTGAAGTATAAGTATACCCGATAAATATCTTCTTGTTGTTCGTTTTTAAGTATTGACAAAAGTTTTACAATAAGACATTTTGAACATGATTCTATTTGGCCATAAATTTACTTCACAAGTTTTTAAAACACAAACCTTAAGTTATATCCGTTAAATAAACAAAGGTACTCTTCAACTTAATAAGATTCTAAATGGAACTATACGTTATTATAAAACACTTAGTTTTTTTGTACAAAGATAAAATAACATAAAATCGATTTTTAATCAATGCTACTTATGGTGGTTACTATCAGCTTATCTCTATAATACAAAGGAGCGGACTCGTGTTATTCAGTAAATATAAAACGCAAACTTCTCGAAAGCATTACGTTGTATATTTTAATAATTGGTCTCATAACCTTTTTGGAAATTGTGCTTTATTTACATGTACGATATTTGAATATTTTTAAGACAATATTAAGGTGTATTTTTTGTACAAAACACTAAGAAAATCTCTGCTAAACGAACATGTTATAATAAGGAAATATTTCCAGATCTGTGTGTTCTTTAAACATTAACAACGCATGTAAACGATGAAAGTAAATTACATAGATAAATATGCATTTTTTGTTCGTAGATCCGTATTAAATTCCTATATAAAAACCACAATCGTTAAAATATTCAACGCTGCGGTGGTTAAAGTAAATTCAATACGCTGTACAATAGAAAAATGAGTATAACTTTTTGTTCAAGACCGATATCAATGGATCTGAAATGAAAGGGAAACGAGTTGAATACAAAATAATTTTAAAGCAAATACAAAAACATGTGATAATAAAGAAGATAAATGGTATATGAGAACAGATCTATCCAATTATAGTTAGTAGAGATCATACGGAGGTATCATTTTTTATATCAATTAATCATTATCATCATCAGCAAATAAACGCTTACTATTGGGTAATTTAATTTACTCTTCAAAGGATTTAACACTAATCTTGTTTAAATTTGCGCTGACTATCCAAGGACTGTTTTTAAGCTTTATCACTCTCCAGATGAATTAGAATCACAGCAAGGATTTTCTCGTACTATTATTGAACTAGTTATATATAGCACTATGCAAGTATTACTGCTTTTATAAAATTTATAATAATTATATAACCTATAATAATTTGTAATATTTCTATCATTCTAATCACTGTTATCACTATTATTATTATAATATGGGATGTCGCTGCTTCTGCTCTGTTCACTAAGATGTATTTACATATTGATTACCTCTGACTATAGGAACGGACGAGTCAGTATCCTGCGATGGGCAAGTATCAACAAGTAGACTTTGTCGAAGCTTATCATAACTAGAACTATACAGAAAATACTCGTTACCTTACTTATAATTTTTATATAAAAACTAATTTAGGAACGTAATAAACAATATCTGGTTAACATTATGTGAAATGCCATTGAATACATTTCCTTTTATCTTTAAAAAGCAATGTATCAAGGACAATGAGAAGTGATAGGCAATATCTCACAGGAGGTTGTCGTGTAAGAAGTGAAATTGGAAAATATATTCACTTAGGAAGAATCCTCGCGTGCGGGATTGCTCAATAGATCAATGTAGAGGTAAACCGAACTCCTTTAATAGGGCGACAAATGAAGTAGAAATAAGTGTCCAGTTATATATAGGAGTTCGAGACCTTTGTCCTGTTTCAGTTCCAAGGACGCTAGTGTCCATACTGTAATATTGACCTACTTTATATTTTTCATTTATCACATACTAATGAAGTACATAACTTAATAAATATATGTTAACAAAAATAACTAAAAATATAACCAACGTAGGAAAACAATATTTTAAAAGTACTTAAATAAAATAGAGAGCTTTTATTTAATTATGAAACATGTAATAATTCATCGGAAGTAGTTGAAAAATGCTTGCCCTTACGATGTTATCACAAAATATCTTGGAATGGAATGTCTCTAGCATACGCAGTCCCGAAATTTTGTAGTTAAAATATTTCGGAACCGATTTACTTTTCCAAGTTATTTTAGTTCAGCAAATAAGAGATTCCTATCAGAATTCATTTAGATTCCATGGAGGCTTCGGCTAACAAACTAATAACAGAAACAAAGTACTAAAGTTGTTTGACAAAATCATAAAAGGTAAGGATGTATATATTTTATTTTTTATATATTTATACTGATTACTTCTTATAAGTAAACCACGTCTCATTACTAGCCTGTAAGTTTACACGACTTAGACAAACGAATCGCAAATAATTTGAAAATTTTATTGGTAAAGAGAAAAGACGAAGGTCTATTTGACAAATTGTTACTGTACTTGAGTGACATATTTCTGTATTAGATTAGGGTCCCAAAGTTTTGTCTGATTACTTTTACCTGCCCTTTATTTTTATTTTATAGTTATTTTGCTTTTACCCAACAATTATTAACCGAACTGTACAAAAGTAAAGGTTGCAGTTATTAATAGCGATACCATGAATGTTTATAGCAATTTGTTATTTTAATATTTACGACGACTAACACCTGACATTAAGAGTATTACAATTTTTGCTTGTAAAACATACAACATAAAATCCCGGTCCTGTCCCTGACCAGAAGCGTTTAAAGCTACCATACTCAAATTTTATCCAACTCTTGACCTAAAAACCTTGTTAGTATGTTCGTGACCCGGAAAATAATTCCAATATTAAATTCGTTTATTATATTCGTGGATCATTCCTATCTGTGTACTCCCGGCGTAGGCTTAATAGATGCTTATTGGGCTTGTTGGATTTATTGTATATTGCACTTACAGTTTTGGGTCAATCTATGACCAGAGCGTATTATATCAAACAGACGATAACCAATTAATCTGTTTTATGAAAATAATTTATTATGTGCAGCACCTGAATATAAAAACAAAATTACCTGAAAGAAGGAATCAAACAAATTGAAAACAATAAAGTATGAAGACAGTAAAGAAAGTCAGATATTAGGTTATAACTTATCAGCATCATTCAGCTTGTACTTAACATAAACCGTAGTATAATAGAAAGTTAATGCTTAAATACTAATAGTGTTCGCAGGTTATTAATAAAAAAGTCCATTCAATATACAAGAGATATAATTTAAAGCAGAAATATACTTTTTAATGTATGCAGGAACAAAAGAACAAGTAGAACACGTTCCCAATCCATAACATAAAAGTGAATGTTTTTGTTCCGGCTTCGTGTTGTTATTTAAAATTTTATAACACGTTTCCTGAGAGTAAAAGCCCTCTTCTTTATGAATTGAAACATTATAAATATGAATCAATATTAAGTATAACCAAAACCATTTCAAAAGACAAAAATTCCATATTGCAAGCAGAAGTGCCGAAGTTATTACCTAAAGCTGGTTCTGGTAGTTTATTAATATGTTTATAAATAAGTACAACATGTACACAAACACTGCAACGATATGATTATTTTAGACTAAGTGACTATTAAGCCACAGGGCACATGTACTCGTAGCAACCGTGAAGATGAAACTCGTTGTTTTGCCGCAATGTAACAAATTGTTAGATAAGATAGACCAAATTTCCGTTTTATTTATAATTATACATGGGTCTATTTGGACAACACGAACATTTTAATTGTTTTACTAGTGGTAAGTCACGTCTCATACACAATCAGGTCACTGTTGTCGAAGACTGTGTATGAGCCACCATAGTGGCCAGCCATTATTCTTACCACTAAACAGTGTACTGTGTTTTTGCTTGAAAGGTGCTATAGCTAATAAAACAGTTGGGGTAGAATTACTGAATACTTTATGTACATAAAACCGACAAACAATAATAATGTTTAATGGAACGCCATCTTATGGTAAGTTACAATAATATAGATAGCGTTAATTAATTCTGGATACATGTTTAACATTCTCATCATAGTCATTTTGATGAAGTTTAGTCTGATGGTATAGTTGTAAAAAGTAACCATTTGTCCTTCAAGAAAAGAGCGTATCAATTTTTCCTTCAAGGTTAGCAAAGCAGCCATGACCATGTGGGTGATGCGATTGTATATGGGAGTCGTTACATCATGTATACTGTACGCTCTTTTACCAATTTTTTCAAAAAAAAAAAACCATATGGTGAAGAGTGAGTTTGATTAATATTGAAATGGAAATTGAAAAATTATTGTTATAAAAGTACGTTTTCTTTTATTCCACTAGACGACGAGACGTGTACCTGATAGTAAGTGGTTAAGGAGGTATATATATTACAACATCGAACTCGCCGCCTTGAGACATGTTTGGATAGTATTGTTTGGCGCGGCTATTTCTACCAGCAGTAAAATTAAGTACTTATCAAATTTTATCGCAAACGGTCTAATGTTTTCTAATATTAATCGCGGAGTATTTTTATATATAGGCATTATTATATTGTTAGTTAGTATTAAATTATACCAGTCCATATATTTATATTGATCAATGTGGCATTATTCCCGCATAAGCTACGTATAATAGCGACCTACTTGGACGGGGTTAGTGATACTCACAATTGAGTTTTGCTCTATTTAGTAGTACACATAAATCCAATGGCCATTGTCTTTGACTGACGTTATTTGGTTCGGTTACAAACTTCAAGATTATGAGCTAAAAACAAATTTGTCTACTAACTTTTAACCAGTTTTTTAGCATTCAATAGCAATTAATGAACGACAAATTTTGCTTTCATATGCAATATTCAAATGAACTGGATTAATCTGTAGCAATACTTTTACCGTTCACTGAAAAGTGAAATGTTTCATCTATGTATGGTGCAATACGGAATTTAAAAAAATTTTTTTTTAGTATTGAGTTGAAATAGGAATTACTAAGAAAAAATGTATCCGAGATATTTTGCTTTCTTTGCCAGACATTATTTCGTTTAATTCAAATGAATTTACAAAGTTTACATTTTGTAAAAAATGTAAATACAACTGGGTATTACATTACAGTGAATATCTGTGACAAAGTTTGATTACAGTCTCCTTTTGATAAAATGTTCAGTACAAACTTGATACAGCAAAGTGTGTATCGCCATAATTATTAGGGATTCATGTACAACCTAGATGTAAACTAGCTTGTTATCTTGTAAATTTGTGATTTGTGATGCAGAAACGACTTTTATTAATCTAGGTACTGGACCAATTGTACATTACCCGATAATGCTTTGATCATTCCACGTTAACTTTTATTTTAGTACATAAATTTGAAAAATTAATATCAAATAATTTTTCCTGCTTTGTCATAAAATGAAATAATTTACTAATTCTGATTTATTATAAACAGTACTACCAAGTAGCATTTATTGAATACCTCACATAACATCAGAAGGAAATTGATTTTTATGGAAAAGGCCGTTAAATTATATGATATATGGGCATGTTTTACAACTTAGTAATGTATGTACATTACAGAAATAACTTTTTAGCGAGGTTTACACATCGCTATTCTTTTAAATAAAAATCAAACTGTTTCAGTCGGCGCAGCCAATTGATCTTTGTATATCAATAAATAAACCAATACGCAACCCCCGACGGGAAGAATCGAAGCAAACGTCGACTTCGTATCTTCAGAACTGAATCTCTGAATGTCTGAATATACCATCCTTCATAATTTAGCTGCTAAAAGATTAAACTCCACTACGCCGACCGTAAGATTACTTTCCTTGAGTGTATCGACCAATCTGTACGATACGTGATTGTTGTACTGAAACTGGAGCGCGAAATCTTTGTACATACGCCTTTAATAATTATTAACCCATAAATTAAACAAACGGCACGGCCCACATGAAAATATTTTGAAATTTATAACAGTTACAATGAACCGAGTAAACATTATTCATTTTACCGCGATGGCAATTTCATTCGTTTGCTTTTGTTCAACGAATAAAAGAATTCGCAACTTAATTTCAAGAATTAAAACTCATTGAAATAATAAATATTTTATTACTCCTATCAATATTTTCTTAAACATATTATTACGTATTGTTTTCTAAAAATTATTGAATAGGTAAAAGAGGAAGTAGTTTGCGGGCTTTGCTATATCTAATCTTTACTTAGTTTTGGGTCGGAGCCAACAACCAGATTAGCAGTGTCTTAAGAAGTAGTCCTTTGTGTCGCCATCAAGTTACAGAATACTTCAATATTTTTTTTTTATCGAACGATAAATTAATTCGAAAATTTAATAATGTCTACTGAAAATTTGTTTTTGTACAATAAAAACTTCAATACCGCAAGTATGAAGAAATCAAGATAAAATTTTTAACATTTTACGGAAATTTATATCAGTTATTTGTTTTGGTTGTATTTAAAGGTATCATACTTTATTTTCATTGGTTGTATTTAATTTTAACATAACATTATTTCGTTTGAATTTAAATATTAATTTATTTTTTCGATCTACAAAGTAGGTTACGTAAACTGCATGCAACAAGTAAAGCTTGCGTTGTCGCGTACTAAAAAAACGGATTTTTCATTACATTTTCCATTAAATAACAAATGAAACCCTGATTTCTTTACAAGAAAAACCTAAAAAATTAATAATACAATTTTACATAGTTATGGCATCATCGTAAAAAATATGTATTTTATGTAGTATTAGTATGATCATTACAAAAATATAAATGTACTTGTAGTGTTTGTCATGAGTGTTCATTTTCATGTACATATATATATATCTATGAATAAATAGATTATGTTATAAAACTCATTAAACATTTTAAGACTGTATACTAAATTGAAAAAATAATATGATGGATGGAAATGGAATAAAAAATAATTGTAAAAATCTTAAATTCAAGTTAGAACGTTTACATATATTATAAATGCCTACCTGGACATCCAATTAATTAAATTTTGATGTAGAGATTTGCAGGAAATGAAAATTCTAGAATTTTTTTGTCACACTATAATCTGTTCGGAACGGAGCACTGGGTTTTTGGTACTGTTCACTTATTCACTAGGTGGGTTTGAAGTTGTCGCGGCGGGTTGGGGACATAAGCGGCGTCCACATCGGCCGGCGTCTGCGGTTGCACTGCTCCCGGCCTTCCCGCGTTCCCGCCCGCCCGGACCGGCCCACACCTGCCGCCACAGGTTACAGGTAGAGACCTTATGCCTGGCCATGCTATACCATACAATGGCACGCTATACCTCTAATCAGCAAACCTATTTCATATTGACGGACAATAGAATTAATAAACCTGCAGAAGGAATTTTCATGTTTTTATACTTTCAGATCTATCAACTCCTCCATGAGCTTTTTCTTCTATATTTTACTGGTGGTAACTTACCGTCAAACTACCATAGCTGTTTCTATGTCTATAACCTAATATTAATGTTTCTGGTTTAAAGGGTGGAAGGGTTATAAACAAGTCTTAAAGCAACGAACACAATTTGCTGCAAATCGTAACTAGTGTTACATTATAGACAGACGTATACAATATTACAAAATAAATCGTCACTTCATTATATAAAAAAAAATTGATATTTACGTTACATTTGTCTATGAACTTTGATGATATAAAGTTTATGATTCAACACATATCCGTAATTATTCGATCGATGCATAGTGATGAATTCTGTTGATAACTTTTATATTTCTTTTGTTGTAATTATGTAACAGGCTGCGTTGCGAAATTTGAATTCTTTTATAGTGAATAAAATTGCCGTTAAAATTAGTAAGCAGCATAAATTTTAACCAATTTCTTTTAAAATGCTATTTTTTTATAATTAGCAAATTGGTTTGGTTCCAAACTGTTTAACGAACAGACTTTCATAACTTTTTTAAGTCTACCGATAAATGAGAAACAAAACGTTCTCAGTACTTTTAAACTTACGCATTTTAGTTTAGTTTTATAATAAATAAATCAAAACTTTTTGCTATAGAATATAAAAGTTACAAAATTAAAATACTGCTGAGTAAAATTCTCTACATAACCTTGACTCCGCAGAAGAGGTTGTATCCGTTGAAGATCTTCCCTTCCCTGAACAAAGATGTAAAGACTAATTAACCCAGTAATTTCATTACTATTATTAATAGAAACTATAGTGGTACCTACCTAGACGGTCTCCAGTAATAAAGACCTACCTGCAGCAGAGGTTTCCGATATCTTATATGGATTTTTTATAATTTTCGTGATCTAATAGATGTTCAGTGCTGGACATTGGCTGTCCCCCAAAAGCGGCGGATTTTTTTGTTATAATAATAATAATAAACTTTTATTGCAGAATCTTGATCCATAGTAATATTTACAAATAGCACTATACAAGCAAAATAAATAAAAGTAATCTCTCATAAAAAAAGGTTAGCATAGTTAAAAGTTATATAGAGCACCATCTATGTATTATAATAATGATTGGAACAGAGAAAATTGACCACATTCCATTGTTAATGTTTGAATCTTAAACAGCAAATTAATATTGACAGCACTTGTCATTACCACTACACCGTTAGTGCGTTTGTCTTTCAAAAGCTTCTCCGGGTCACATTGATCAGACAGGCGAATCTATTCGCTCATTTTATATGTCATTACATATCTCTTTGCCATAGACGAATGTCAAAACAATGTCTTCTCGTTCGACTTTGGCTATACGAAAATAATTTTATCGGTGTTTATCACGAAAATTGAACACCATTTTACCTTTCTTTTACAGTTGACTGCTCTTATTACGAAATTAAGCTTACATATATCTAGTATCTATTGAATTATCTCTCCCTCTTTCTGTTCTCACTTATATCTCTTCGACCCTAGTCTGTCTAAAGTATACAATATGAAAAATGACGTAATGAATAAAATGCTTTTACAAATTTTTTGCCTAATTTAATAATTTTGTATATTGTAAACTTTAATTACGGATGTTGTTAAATTTAAGTAAGCAATCAGTTGGTAATTCATTGTACAGCAGCGGCCTAGAATAGACGAATAAAAATCATTATGTTCAGCTGTTTTACGTATACTTATTTTTAGTCAAGATATACATATTACAATTCTTATTTCCTACATTACACATCAGTGTATTTAGTACTCATTAAATTGTATTTATGTTTAATAACTATAACTTTTAGTTTCGTTATTGTAGTGATTGATGAGAGAATGTTATTTTAAACATCTTTCTATGCGTCCCAACTATACTTTTACTTTTTTAACACATTTTTTTACAAAACATCGTTTCTTATAGTTTTCAAATCGTAGCACATTTTAAATTCGTGCTAGTTCTTTTAACAAATAGTTGTCATTCAAAGCAGGCGTTCAGTTAAAAGTAGTAGTAATGTATCTTTTTTGGAAAAAAACTCCAGATAAATCGTCCTAAAAATATATTTCCACCAACTTCGATTAACTTACTTTCTAATTTTTTTTTTTATGATTGATACTCCATGAAAGTTTGAATTTAGTTATACTTGAGTTTCCTCAGTACAAAAGAAAGATTGTAGATTAGCTCCCTTGTTCTGTAGGACGTTAAAATTGCAAAAGTTCGAATATAAAAAGGTGGAAAGTAAAACGTCATTTATTTGCGAAGTTGGCTGTAGACTTTTTTTTACAATGAGCTACTAAACAGTTTCAGTTAATTTGTAAAAAACAGTTTCAACAAGAACACTCATTAAAAAAACTTAATGACAATTGTAACATATTTACTTTTATAAAATATTAAACTGAGGTAAAGTAAGGAAGAAAAGAAAGGCATAAACACTAAAAACTCTGCTCAAAAATCAGAAAAATCGAGGAAATATTGATTCTCAATTTTCGTGATCTTGATGGTTTTTTCGGCTGATGAATATGATGATGGTATCTCGTAATCTCCATGGTGGTATCTTCTTTGGTTCCTAGAAAGAAATTGTCTTGAATTTTAGAGGTCTACGTCAATTATATCGATTATATTTTGTCATTTGTAAAACTATATGAACGAAAGATATAAAAACGAATAAAACGAATTCGGTGCGAATTATTCAAAGTAAAAATTTATTACAGACTTATACAATAAACGGCGATACTCTTTTCTTTCTTAATTAATTGTTTAGAGCTTTAAGTAAAGGAGAGGTTTTTATCTTAAGTACTAGATTATTTCGTTGTTAATTCCAATGCTGAAGCATGAGACGAATTGATGTAACTGGAAATCTAATTAAAGTTAACGAAGTGTTATATGACGGAGCTCAGGAACACGTCTAATATCAAGATAGATGTTTAGTGTTTATAACGATCAAATAGCTAAAAATTACTTTTAAATGTGATCTTTTAATAATCGTTCTGTAATTTAAACAATTTATTAATTATAGTATTAGCTTAAATCAGACAACTACTGGAAATCTATATTCAGTTTATCTCTCAATGGAAGCAAGGGTTTGATAAATACTAGCTTAAACCTTTTCCCAGACTATTCTTTGCACGCGATTTATTTTGCAACCTATAATATATCAATTATAACATGTCGTTAATTTAAATATTTTTCAAACTGAATACAGTAAACTGTATAGGATAGATTTTGTTTTGATGTATCCGGCAATGTGTCGATTCGGTATAATTAATTTTGTTCATAACGTTTTACAAGTTTTAAGCGTAAAGTTTTCCATTTTCTTCATACATAAATAATTGATAGCGATGATATGGCTATGGAACTTCCTAAGGGTATAAGTGAAGTGAAACTTAATCCGTTGAGATTTCGTTTATAGCTAATGTACACCGACATTATGACAGCTCTAACACTTGGCACGCACTCGACATTAGGAGATAAATAACCGTGTATACCTCTTGAATAGATGCGGGTTCCGTTGACATAATGTTAGGATTATCCTTAGATAGCAGTTCTTGTAGAAAGGAACCGTTCTAAGTTGTAAACTTACTTTTCGAAAATGTTACAAAAAAAAATCTGCACAAATGCTGACCAAAATTGAAAACGACTCTGTTGTTTTAATGTACTTTATATAAAGAAATAAAGGTGTAAATTTATGTCTCCGGATGCAGTTGTAAATATATAAATAGTTCTGTTACTACCACCTTTTTGGTTTTCTGTTTTTATAGTATTTTTCTTATTTGTTTACTCTGAAGAAAAGTTTTAACAAAGTAATTAAGGTAAAGAAAATGTAAATAAAATAAAGGCACTATAATAAACTAATGTGTACTTTGAAGGCATGCGAAAATGGAAGCAAAGTATAAAGTGCCTATTTCATACATATCAAACACAAAAAATATCAGATTCTATTTAATACATTTACGTTGCATAGTCTAAAATAATAACTCATCGGTTGAATATGTAGTAAATGATATACATTTATATGTACATAAATTAATACCCGACGATTGGTAATAACATTTCTTTGTTAATGTATATTATAATAACTATGTTAGTAATATCACCAAGCAGTCGGACGATAGAGAAGAATCGAAGAAAGATAGATGTCGCCTCGATTTTTACTTGTACGATAAGTGTAGTGAGAAAATTAAACAAAATGTTAGCTTATAAATATTATTATTTATGAAACGTTTAAGGTGTAGAGAGGGTAAGAATAGTTTCTCCATTAAATTCTAAACAATAAAACTTCGTAATGATTTAATTAAAACTTTATTCTATAAGTAGTGTATGAAAGAATTGTTAGCAATTTTGCAATAGTAGCAAATAAGAGTAACATGGCTAATCGCACAAACTTTATACATTATTAAGTTACAACTTTGTTTAGTTAGTCCTAGAGTTTCCGACGGTAGGCAAAAACTCATTTACATAATAACATGCCTACGGCTTTAGGCTTTGACATAGTTAAGTTGGACGTGTGTTGTTATTTTAAGTTCACGAGAACGCTGCATTTCAACTAGGTATTATTTTCAACTTTTAAGTGCACATTCAATTATTTTTTTATCAACAATACAGAAATATTGTATGAATTAAACACACTATAGCCCGGGGGCTTCTATGGACAAGCACATATAAAAAAGGTAAAAACTTATTCATGTTTCATTACGACATACATATTTTTATTTTCCTCACTAACAAAATCATGGTTCCGGTCTTATCGTTTCTTAAAACGTAACGAAAGGGAAAAAGAAAAAAAAATCAAGCTTTTTTAGGATATACCAAAAGAAAATATCGTCGTACTCTTATAAAATCAATTTAAGGTCTTGTGTATTTAAACCAGTAGTCGTAAGGCATCTCATTTCAGAAGAAAAAAACGGTATAGATGCGGTGTGTGTGTGTGTAGCATTGATTAAATTGGTTTGAAATATATTGAACAAATAATACCATGTTTCTTGTTTCATTTAATAAGTTTTACGATATTTATGTTAGCAAACCATTTTAACTTACGGTACCTAATACAGAAATTAGTATTGCTATAAAGTATAGTAGTAAGTTAAACTAAAAATCTAAACTTTATCCATGTTACAGCAAGAATGGTAATTAATTACACAAAATAAAACGTTTTTGCATTGACAGTACTCAACCCATTAAGTGGGTATATATCATTGTACACAAGTTTTTGTATTACTTTAACACTAGTTTTGTTAAAAATACATCTTATTAGTATTCACGAGAATGTGCAGATTTCATACTAATTTTATCAGGTTTAAGAAACCTGAGTAAGAAAAAAAAATGTAATCTTCTTTTGAATAAAATAAATAAAAAAAAAGAAAAAAGTTATTGCCAAAAAATTATTAGATTTTTCATTTTTCAGAAATTTTATAAAATCAATGATTACATTATACTTATACCTGTTAATTTAATATCTACTTGTTAAAATTTTTATAATTTTAACAAGTAGATATTAAATTAACAGATTATTAAAATTATTATAATACCAGACCAAGACTACTATAATTAATAAAGCTTATAGTAATTCAAAACAAATGTAGAAAAGCATAGAAAACAAAAAAAAATGAATATAACCGATGATACTATTTAGAACCCAGTGTTGTTAAAATATAAACACGTTTTTAAAACGTTTAAATGAATTTAAGATTATAATATTATTGGACGAGGCTTATGCCTAGTAATGAACTTCTATCGGTTGCTGATAATATCTAGCTTTGTCTGTTGCCGAAGACCGTCTAGGTTGATACCGTCGCGTTGGAAGGTGTGTTCCGTTTAAAGGTGTTGTAAGCTGGTGAAATTATTAGGGTAACGAGACTTAATACTTCATGTCCCAAGGTGACGATCTCTATACGGTGCTGTGTATTACTTACGTCACAACATCGTAAATATGTGTAGGTTAAGTATTAACTAAACTCACTAAATCAAACATTTTTTAAATGTGCTAACCAGAAATAAAGTGAGAACTTAAAACACATCTAAACAAACGTACCATGTGTAGTTACATCATTATTATGCTTTTTGAAACATCTTTATAGAGTAGAGGTGAATAAGGGGAGAAGTTCCTCTCGGGTCACGTTCGACCATCTGCAGCATCGCATTGAAATAGGACACAGTAATGAGCCCCACCGACATCGTCCGCTCACGCTTGTGCTCGCAGTTCCACATACCTTCTGCTTGGAGTGGTGCTTTCAATAAAACTAGCT
>DWLS01003409.1:0-15789 GCA_018246255.1 Pachliopta kotzebuea | reverse complement strand
ACGCGCCGAGGCGTTTGGTTGCGGATTGGAGCCGTTTCGTCATGGAACGCATACAGCGTCCTGAGAAGTATAAAGCGGTGTCGTCCGCGAAGTGTGAGCATGTGAGCAAAGCGTTGACGCGAATCGAATCTTGGACTGGATGCAGTGGTGTCGCGTAACGTCATCAGTCATGCATGAACATCGTACTTTTTCTCTGCATTCCCGGCGAGATTGAGCAGGAAAAGGGGGAAAGTGGAAACAAGAATCCGCCGCACGATCCGCTGGAGTCGAGGAATGCAATTTTTAGTCGACAGGCTAGCTCGCTCAAAGTTTGTTCACAAAACACCATTATATAAACAAGATGTTTTAAATTCAGGGTATGTGTAGAGAAAAATGTAAATATATATATACCATATATTCGACAACCTTTCGAGACATATCGACCGTGGTCGCAAACTGAACTGAAATCCCCAAATCTGTCAAAGTTTAAAATCCAAAAACTACAAAAAATTCCATAATGTTTTACCAAGATTTAAGTGAACTACAAAAATTAAAAATTAGGATAACCAAAATGGAAACATATTTCAAGTCAAGACAACTCAGTCATCTTTGAGTTAAAAACACTACATAAAAATACAAGTGTTGTTTGAGAGCCACTTTGAGATGGTTTCCGAGATTGAAGGATGATACAGTCTATATGTCAGAAAGATATAACTCTCTAGATTATGACGTCAAGTTTCAAGAGATGCTATTTCTGAAACTGTGATTATGGATCAGCTCATTGCAGTATAGTCTATATCAAAAGCTATTATAAGAGATTGTAGATTTATTTAGGCAGAATACAAAAATTATTAAGTAAAAACTAGTTAAGTAAACAACGTAAAGAATACATAATAAGAAAATATTATTAACAAATATTTATCATACTTAAACTAAAAATAAAAAACTTACCAGATTTTCTTTATGCTTTCCCAATTTATTTTTTGGATAGTATCTGATCCAATTATTCCAACTGAAGAGAGTTTTGGTTAAAAATGTATAGGTTGATGAATTATTTAAACTATGTAAAAAGTTTTGAAGTGCAATTACGAAGTTTGTTTCAGTAAACATCAACGTTGGAACGAAAATGTTGGAACATTTTGTTAAAGTATGTATTAAGGAAATGACTGTGTCATTTTCGCTTCGGGTCGTGGAGCTTAGCACATCAATCATTTAAAAACAAGAAGTTTTACTTTGTCCATTAGACTTAAAAGCGTAGAGTGCAGAATTTCGTTAAGTAATTATTAAATTGATTTTGTATTAATATTACATGAATTACTTTGATAGAGTTTACCTTAATCAGAATTCTCTGCACATAAGCCGAACGGCTATATACAGGGTGCAAATGTTATTTTTCCTTTAACTGTTTACCTTTAGGTTTTCATATATTACATAAAAATGAATATTTTAATTTTTATACAAGGAATCCAAATATTTGACATGTTATGCAAATTTTTGATTACGTATTATTCTTGTTTTATGAATCCGAGCGTGTAATAGTTTGAACGTTTCATCGTGATTAGTTAGTTAGATAAATAAACGAAACGTCGGATCGGTGGAATTTGCGAACGGGCAGCTCGTTTACTGTGAATCGAAATAAACTTTGTGCTCGTAATCTAGAAACGGCGACGAAACATGTCAAGGAGAATTTTAAAGCAAATTGCCTTGAAAACTTTAGACAGCTCTTTAGAACACAGAAGTTAAAAGCACCCATAGATTATAAGAAAACTAGAATTTTCCCGATAATCGATAAATATCATTTCCCCTATTACCCTATAAGCGGTTAATTGTATGAGGAGTTCCATTGAATTATTCCTTCCTTAGTTGTCTTTTACAACCTGTCTAATTGTAATTCTCGCTATTAATTGTGAAACTGCGCGGATTCGATTACTACTGTGTTACGGGTTAAAGAAGACATCGCAATGAAATCAACATGTTCCAAGTACAGCTTTCGAGGACAAGTAATATCCATCATTCCGCACTTAATATGGGAGATGGATAAATCGCTATTACTCTCCCCTTGTTAAAGAAGGTTCGGAGTACATCGATACATCGTTACTGGTACATAATATACTTGTATATAGTATACTTGTATCATCATATTAATAAAAGGATTTCAAAATAATTTTTTAACCACTCTTCTTAGAAAAACAATAAAAATTCATAAAACGTAAACATATGTTTAATCGCTTTTAACATTCTAATAATTTTATATTAATGACTAAATGAGCTTTAGAAGCATCTTTATGTGCACTATGTCTAAACTTGATAAATTCTTGAACACTTTAGAAATAAGTGTGATTTTGTCAAACTACAAGTACGGCACTCGCACATACAGAATTTGAAAGAACAAAATAAAAAATAAGGGTATAAAATATTCACTTAGTCCTGTTTTAAACGGGATAACTCCGCTAGTATAATATGCTCCGATTATCGGATAACGTTATAAGGGATGTATATTATTATTAAACGTAAACGCATTAACCGTCCGCATGTGAATGTCCATTAAACCCTGCCGGTAGAATAACAGCGATGAGGATATTCATGAATACCGCAATGCACTAGACAGCACTCGTGCACTGGGTTTGCTCGTCATCGCCGCAGCCGCACCCCTGGGGTAGTAGCTAAAAGGAAAAGATCATAAATCCTGCCCGCACCTTTGTATATGCTTAATGGACTACGATTGTAAAAGGTGTTCGTTGTCTACATTAATGTATTGATTGATATTTTCCCTTTTACTCGACTTTAACAACACGATTACTATTGCTGTAATCTATTCTTAAGAAATGTTATAATTAATAATCGCTAAAATATTTAATACAAAAAAAACTGTGAAATAATAAGTACAAAATTTCTATTTTACTGTTGGTAGGTCTTTGTTGCCGGATATCCTTTACTTGGGTAACACAAAAGCTTCTATTTCTACTGCCATATAGTATTGTACGAAATGAAACTTTACACGTACGGGTAGTAGTGTTGGTGACGAGTACAATATGCTGCTGTGTATAGCATCTTAACTAGCAGTCTGTCATTATTGCTAGGCTCATATTGCTTTCTGGTCCTCCTACAGAAAAGACGCGTCACCATTCTGGGAAAAACGTACATGTGTCAAATGGGCTGTAGGTGAACCAGTGCGGATGGAGTGTTTCGCTTACACCTCTTCAAGTATACAGTTACGGATCGCGCCAGGGAGCGGTTACGTCAACAATCGATCCAGTTGTTGTTGTTGCTGTAACCGGTTCAAAGGAAACCCTTATTAGTGCTCAGCGCGTCCGCCCCGTTGTGTACTGATCCGTCTATAAAAAGGCACGACGTCGACTGCTAGCTTAGAAGTAGTTTCATATTTTGTAGCCATTTCCAAGAAGGTTTCTTGTTATAACAAAGTTGCTTAAACAAAAGCTTTTAGCGTTTGATTGTTCTTTTCTACAAAACATTTTGTATTATTGTCTCTCCGAATTTTTATTATTAATGTTTTTACAGTGATCTTGAATCCATTTTTGAAACATTTTAATGAAGTTTATCTACATCTATCTTTTTTGACGTCATCTAGATTAAAAACCAACTTCACGAAAACCAACATCTCACCTCCCCAAAGGTTGGCTGGTGGAGAATGCCTGCTGGCATTAAGCCCGCCTCTTATACATCTTAGTTAAGGGTAATACAATAAAGAATAAAAATTGTAAAGATAAACTAATAAAATGAATATTAATAACTTATGTTTAAATCCAAAGATGAGGTTTTACTAGGATTCCACTTGGAGGTAAGTAGCGATGTGGTCTGTGGTGGTAAAGCATATTAATATAGAAGATATGTTTGGAGAGGAATACTAACGCTGGCAAGTTGTTTCATTCCTTTGCTGTCCTTATTAGTAACGAGGGAGGTTTCTCCCGCTAACAACATTTTTAAAGTTCACATACCTTTCTAACAAAGAGAGTACCTTTTTAAAATAAATCAACTGTACTTCTGATTCTTTAAAATTATATTAGTTTTATTTTACAGTTGTATAACTGCAATAGACGCTTACCACAGAGAGACAATAACCTAACGGTAAAGACCAGGTATTTTTTTCAATAGGAGAGCCAATACGTATTATCAAGTGTACTTCAAAAGAGACAAAGAAATACTCATAATATATTTATACGAAATTGTTTTTGTTGTTGTAAAGGAAATATATTCTTCGTGTGAATTCAAGTTAATGAATTACAATTGATACAATAGTCTTAAGACCTCGACCAAGAAAAAAGTAAAAGAATCCATCATTTGTTACCATTATTATGTGGATGTGTATTAAAGGT
The DNA here is from genome assembly GCA_018246255.1 of Pachliopta kotzebuea. Classification (NCBI taxonomy): domain Eukaryota; kingdom Metazoa; phylum Arthropoda; class Insecta; order Lepidoptera; family Papilionidae; genus Pachliopta; species Pachliopta kotzebuea. Next base: position 11,476 of record DWLS01003409.1, on the reverse strand, counting down.
GTTTTTAAGTAGCCGGAGTATTATTAAACTTAGATTTCTATCATTATAACAAGAAAATTTGAGGCAAAGTAATCGCACACGCATTGGTCATTGATAATAAGATGAGAGTTGGTTTCCGGGAGGTTTACTTCCTTGCTTGTAATTTGATTAGAATAACGACTGCGGATGCACATGGCCATGTCACCTGCGTTAACTTATATCATTCGAAAAACTGGTGACTACAATAGTAGTTTGTAATAACAAAAATAGTCGACATCGTTTCTATTTCCAAATATACAAGTTTTCTTGCGTGTGTAGTAATTAAACAAGACATAAACCATATAGACAGTAAGTATCCCAACAGTTAAACTGAAAGGAAAAGATATAATAAAGAAAAAACTTTAATCGGTATTAGACTTAAATCTTTTTTAGTTTATTTAAATCAAGTAGTAACAGTTAAAATATATCGATCGAGCTAAAGATACAAACTAAAAGACATTGAAACAAAATTTAGCAAGACCTGGACAAAGTTGCGATCTATAAAGAAAATATTGAGGTATTAAGTATTTCATATAATGATTTTTTTTGTTTTCTGGATAAGTGAATTGCTCGAATTCAATTGTGTCGGTGCTTCCATGGCGAATGGTACAATTTACCCATGTGTTTAAGAAAAATTTGCATTCAATACATGAACGCTAAGAGCCGGAGGTGTGGTGTGAGATTTATAGCTTTCGCCTGTTGGACGAGATAGTATATCATTCTGGTTATTAATGCGCTTCATAAATTCCTATGAAACAATCACACGGTTCTCTCGGATGTTGAAAGAAAATAATCAAGTTATAATTACTGAATCACACCTCAAGAAATTGATATGTTTAAGTCTATAAAATTGATAGTACGAACAATGTAAAAGTACATAAGAGTTGAATGTGTTTCAACTATATTTAAAAAGATTACTGAAGTTTTAATTAAAAAAATTAAAAATTTCAAAACGTAAACTATTATAAAAGGCGAGTTTTATAAAATGTACTTAAAACCCTGTTTAAGGTTATATTGAACGTAGCAGGAATACCGAAAAGGTAAAGCCCTATGCCCTTATATATCGGCTCGTGTACCTGATGTGTTGGTATTTGGTACAGTTAGATACGAGGGCGTTAGAAAAAGGAAATGCGCAGCGACCAGTCCACCCACGGCCCACAACTTCAATCCCGTAAGCTTAACTGAGTGTTCACTGATTTACCAATTCTGTCCGTCCGTATAGACACAACTATTCAGGTGCAATATTATGTTATTCATGCTCTACCGACTCTGAACTTGTCTAAAGGTATGTACCATAGTAAACAGTAGAAATAAGAGTAAGTAAATATAGCTGTATATACAACAGTTTTGTGATGGTAGGTTATTATCTCATAGATAGCAGTTGAATTAAATTGTGTAAATAATAAGATAAAAGAATCATGAAAAAGAAAAGAAATGTTACTACTATTAACACTATCTTTCATGTATCTGAAAAAAGAAATATTAGGAAGTAAGCATTCTCTTGACGAACAGACAAATGTTGTTAACATCGATGGTATTGACTAGCATTTGGATGCAAATGATAATGAAGGCGAGAACATAAAAATGGAAAAATATATTTACAATGCCTAATTTTATGGCTATCTGTCAAATGATGTTGTATACAGAGTAAAGAAGATTAAGTACTTCCAACGAGTCAGTCGACATTAAAACCCTCAGGTTGCCAGGGAATAAATGCAATGCAATTTTGAATTTGAGTCATAATCTTGCGGATCGCGAAAATAGCATCAGGATCGGTCTAGTAGCTTTTGAATAATAAACGCGATTAAGAGATGAACACAACACAATGGCTAGACTGGAACATCTGCTTCAGGACTATTCAAAGTTTTTTCGACTCTTGAACATATAACTGTGTCTGACAAAGAATTTATTTTGCAGCTGTAGCAACTTAGGTGTGGTACGAAACGACACCGTTTGAAAAATAAACTGTGAGTAAATATTGTGATTATTGATTTGCGAAACTATAAATTAAATCGTTTAACGTAAACTGGGACACCAGAGCGCTTTGAGGTAATGTTAGTTGTAATAAAAACCAATGAGCGCATAAAAATACAAAAATGTCACCGCAATATACCACCGTTGAACATATTTGGATTGATTATATTTTAACATAGTTTTCCAATCACCTATTGAATATTTTTTTAAGTGAAACTGTAAATATATTAATGAGGAGTGTCTAGTTTCTAAGGACTATGAAGAAATTTCCTCGTAACAGTGAGATCGAATTATATTGTATTTTAAAATTATAATGATGAAGTATTTGAAATTTACTAAATAGTACTTTCATTATTATCATCCTCAACAGCCAATAGTAGGTATACAGACTTCTGTTGCAGCCGACAAATCATACTGTGCAAACATTACTATATTCCAGTTGGGTGTTGTAAGCTAGCGATATTCCTGGGGTAACGAGACAACGTTTTATGCCTCAAAGTGACGAGCGAACCTCATGCAATGTCCTAACTTAACCAGCCCCATTTTATTATGGGCAAGCATATCACTTACTATCGGGTGAACGCCCTGCTCGTCTTGTTAAGTAAGACAAAAATAATAGTGTAATGATTTGTCTAATGTCAAAGTGATAAGTATAAATGCTATTCAGGATTTTAATATGAAAAGGCTACTTTGTCCGATCTGACGAATTAATTCTAATCTTTATTTAGGAGTAATTGTTGGACCTAGCTTTCACATTTCGAAAGTTTCATTCGAAAAAAACAAAACAATTAATGGAACTGTTGTAATCACAGTTTTCATCTCAATCATCAGGTTAATTACCAATTCGAAATTTGAATAACCAACAAATTTTATTATCAATGTCATCTTTGTAATACGCAATAGTTATCACGGATAAAACTTTTGATTTCCAAACTCATTCGTGTTAATTGCATTGAGCAAGGTAATGTGAAGTTTGCCATACACGTACACTGGTAATGGCAAAGTGAAATTATAATTGCCGAAACTCTCGATATGATTACGAAACCAAAGCCTGTATGTAATTCGAGAAGCTATACCCTCGGTCCTTTTGCACGCTGTTAAAGATAAGCCAAAATCTGCAACAGTATTAAATTAGTGATAGAAGAAACGACATGGAAAAATAAAACAAAATAACTAGCATTAATGTAATTAGAAGGTGAAATAAAAATCTTACTGAAATTCACTGTAAATTTAAAAATAAAGAATGATGAATGGAAGTGGAAAATAATAATACGAAGGTGGTCTAAAATAAAAAATTATTGACGTAAAATGAGAAATGAGATATTGTAAAGCAGGGACTGAAGGTAAGAAGTGATGAATAGAAGAAGAAAAAAAATGGGGTACCAAAGAAGATAATGAAAATGCACATAAATATGAATACTTAAAAAGAGAAGGTAGAAAATTAACAACATAAAGATTGGCCCCAAATAACTGATTTTGTTTGTTCATAATGTGAGTACATTCTTCATACATAATATTTTTTTATTGAAGTACTTATTAAATCAAATGTGTAAGAGAACTATTGTCGAGTACTTCTATTAAATGTTTAGATTTTGGGTGTCAGAAATGGTCTTCATAATTTTTCAAACATTAATTATATACCAATATTGAGTGTGTAAACTATATTATTAATAACAGAATCAAGTGATTTCATATTTTGATGACAAATGTGTAAACAATTGATAGATTCATAAGAAAAATCTTATAATTACAAATGTCTTTAACGCTTCGTAATATTCTCATCTAATGATTTCATGTGTAGCTATTAATGACGCTATCGATGACAATTAATTGACTAATATTTGGAAGCAAATGTTGTCAATATTATTTTATCTATTGCTCACAAAATCAATTATTGTATAGTACCGTCTCATGGTCACTTAATTAAAAAAAAGTAATAGATTCAATCATTGCTGTAATGAACTTAGATTCACCCCTTTTTTTTACAGATCCTTGCAAAGTTCTTACGTATAGTCACAAGTTCGATGATTGTACTAATATAAGATAACAAGATTTTTTTCTGGATTAAATTTTTTGTCATAGGAAGAAAAAGTGTTGTCTTTAATATCACCATCATCAGCCGATAAATGCCCACAGCTGGACATAGACCTTTCTCAAAGATCTCCAATATAATCGGTCCTGTGCTGTCTGCTTCCAGCTCTATCCCGCATCCTCGTCAATAGGATTACAAAAAATAATATAAAATTGTTATAGAACTTTTTAGTTTTTTAAATTATATATTTTATTTATTCATATTAAAATAATAACCGTAACTGATTATGTTTCAATGAAAAAAAATGAGGAAAGCCAGTTTGTAATAATTACAAACTAGTATCTAATATTAAGAAGGCGGTACAATCTTGAGAGGTCTACTTTCACCCGTAACTGATAGCCATATAATTACAGAGAAGTTCTTTCTAAATTGTTTTTTTTTCTCTCCAATACTCGTTTTTGTATCATAAAACATTTATAAAAATTATATACGGCGAAATTTGTTACATGTATTCATTTTAAATATAATTTAACAATATTGATTTTGATTTCACTTTTGCAGTTAAATAAATAATTCACCAGTTAGTTTGGAAAATGTTTGTGAGTGAGAATTAAAAGAAAAAACTATTCTGTTAAATGAACGCCGAATAGGTCTAAATTGATTCAGTCCCGAATTAAACAATGACAGTTCAGTTTGCAAGGACGTAGCATGTACTGTGTCTCGAAAAGGCATGGGTTCGATTCCCGTTAAGTTTGAACTTCCGATGAAGGAAAATTACGTAAGTAAATCATTTCGATTGTTAAAATAACACAATTATAATATAACGGAAGACAGCAAGTAAATAAATGAAAATTTTAAAGCACTATACCACGACGAATGCCCTTGAAGCGGTATTGACCGACACTTGTATTTATATAACAATATTTACCTTATATGGTGTTACCTGATGTTATCAAATGTGCGCCTTATGTACTCGAGAGGATGATACTCCATTAATTGAAGACATATCCGTTCTAATTTAATTCACGTAGAAATTTACGTGAATTTATATATTAAAGTATTATTTATGAACGTCGTAATGTTATAATTTTTACAAAAGTTTAAAATTTAATTTGTTTGATTACACTAACCTTTAATATTTCCTCTAACTCTTGAGATTGGCTAACAGAGGATGATTCAAGGTTTATCTTTATTACAAATTTCGAAGGCTCAATTATATTCTTGCCTATTACGTCTGTCTGTATCGGTGGTAAGTCACTGTTGCCAGAGACCGTCTAGGTAGGTACCACCGCAGCGCCTGTTCTTCCGTCAAACAGTATTGAAAGAAATATGACCGTGTTCCGATTTGAAGGGCTTTTTAATGTAAATTACTGCGGTAACGAGACAACACTTTTTATCTCGAGGCAACGAGCTCAATGTGGTGCTATGTATACCAACTTTACCAGGTCTGCGTTTTTATGAAGCGTATTACTTACAATCAGGTGAACATTTTGCTCGTCTTATCGCCACGTCAAAAAATAAACGTCTAATTAAGTACTTTCGTAGAGCAGTGGATCAGCTCTTGCGTTTTAATACGGAACTACTTTTAGTAGAACATCCTCATAGTCTTCAGCATATAATACTTATCAGTTAATAGAAAGTAATTACAGACTCAATTATTTTCTGGAGCATATAATATATTTAGATGAAGAGACGATTTTACAATACAGAAAGTTTATAGAGAAATTAATATCACTGTCATACTATAAATATTTAATGGTGCTAATTGAGTGAAAAACATCTATAATTGATATTTTATTGCAAAGGCTCACTGCTAATTGTATTTTATAACTGTTATTACTAGTACTAGTCGATCAATAGGAAAAGGAAATAATGAATCAATTAATATTCATTTCAATGTTTGTATTAGTAGTAGTGAAAGTGTTCCGTTGCGCATGTATGCAAATATGAACATATAAAAAAACCTTAAAAAGAAAACATATTAAATTTTTAATATTTGATAAGTTTATTTAGATTACTATGTTACTTTTATGAGCTGTATATGTAGAGAATTTTATACTGTGATAATTTGAAACTTGGTTGAGACACTAGATTTTTATCGGTATTAAAATTATTGCAGAGACGTTTTAAGGTCAATTTCACGATCCGTCCAATGCTGAGGCCGGACCGGTTGTGTTATCCTTGTAAGTGAATCGCGAAGGTCAGGTGAGGCGAGCTGGTGACGTTCTCCATTGTGGAACTGCCACAGTCCTCGTTCAAGACTGGAATGACGTGTTCACAATTCTCCCAATGCGATGAAATTAATTGTGACACGTATCATGTTATGACGCAGTTAATTACTTTAAATATAAACAAAGAATGTTACCTAATATTTTGGTGACGGAAGTTCATTGTCAATTATCTAGAAAGATTTTTTTTTTCTTCATTGTGAAACCAAAATAAATCGATGTATAGAAAAGGTTGGATTAATGCCTACGGGCATTCTTTACCAGCCAACTTTTGGTCTAGTGAGATGTTGTGGCAGGTAATAGGTATTTTAATACAAAATGATTATATAATGATAACACCTTATATGTACGATGTATTACCATTATTTATACATAATCTTTATTATAAGCGGCTGTGTTTGTTTGTCGCCGATAGATTATTGGTTGCTTGCGTAACTGTACCAATGAGGGAAGCGAAGAGTTCCCGCAGTATTCAAATAGTCCATATACACTAATACCATACATGCAATGCAGTTATTATTGTTTTAAATAATCTGTCATTGTATTTATGAACATTTAAATATTTTTATATCACACATTTATTGCCTATTATGCATTTAACTAATTTATATAAAATAACTTTTACTATAATTAACAATATCTAGAAGAGCGGTTATTTCGTATGACTGCCGGAATTTCTAGTATACATCAACAAATAAATAACTAAGAATTAATATATACAAATACAACATCGATACACAAATATATGTATATACGATGATTAGATTGGATATTGTTGTATAGTTTATTAACACGGTACTCGATTTTCCTATGCTATTAGAACTATTAAAAGCAAGCCTTATAACGGAATAAGAAGGTTGCGGCGAGTTAAAGCTGACGGCAATACAAAATTTACGAATGGGCTCCTACTTGATGCAGGCGGCTGAGTGTCCTAACAAATTATGACGTCAGGGGCAGCTGCCGTGTTCATCGCATCCTTAAATACAAATTCATGACACAGCTCATTCATACCAGCAGGTGTTCCTCAACGCAGCGGGACAAACCACGTTTTGTGGTCCTTTTATGCACCATAAAAAGAATTTTCACATATGCCCGTTATAGTTTGAGAAGTAGATGACTAATAGTAGAATGACGGTAGCAAGAAAAGCATTTGGATAAGTTATTGCTAAACAATTAAGAGAGATTGAGAGGGCTATACTCGGAGTATTCTGCGCGAATGAATCAGAAATGAGGTGATAAGTAGAAGAAGTAAGGTCACCTATATAGCTCAAAGAATTGCTAGATTTAAATGGCAATGGGCAGACTATAATGCTCGAACGGCTGATGGGACAGCAAGGCTACACAGTGGCGGCCGTCGCAGGAAACCGCTGGATGCAGACAGCATAAGACCTAGTGGAGCGGAGTTTTGCCCGGATGTGGCTATGGATAGTAGTGCAAGTTTATTGGTTGATGATAAAAGTTGTTATGAAATAATTCAAATAGCTTCTACATAGTTATAGTACTTACATTTCTAATGAGCTTCAGATTAATAACTACAATTACACGTAACAATCTATATCTTTCATGTACTCATCCTGTTTCCGAATGATATTACAATATCCCGGGAACAAAATGAGTGTAATAGCCATTAATATCGGGTACGTCACGGAATACCGCTCCGGAACTCTTTGATCCAATGGAAGCTACAGCGCCGGCTGAATCATTTAATACAAATCTTTTGATATAGCTCCTCTGTCAGTTTGTCTATTTATATTTCGTCTTGTGAGAAGAGATTTGTTTTGGTACTACCCGTATTTCATAATGAATATGATCTTAGTATTATTTTACTAAGTATTCAATCAAAATGCTAATTTAGGCAATCATTTCTATAACAATTTTTTGTTAATTACATAATCCTGGTAATAGATATTAGTGTTTGTTGTTTGTTAACAGACTTGTGTAATCATTATATTTTCAAATACCGTAGACCGTCTAGTAAGGTACCACCGCAGCTCCTATTTTTACCACCAAATATTAATGTGCAAATATTACTGTATTCCAGATTGAAGGACGTTGTAAGTTGGTGAAAATACTGAGGTAAAGAGACGTGCAAAACCAGCGCCACTTTTTTATGGGCAAGCTTATCATTTACCATCAGATGAACGTCTCACTCGTCACGTCGATTCAACAAATGAAAAAGAGAGTCCTAAAGGTAATATGCAATGTACAGGAAATAAAAGTAAAATTTCACCTCTTCTTTTTCACTCTTACCTCACGAAAAGGTTCGGGGCAGATGCTTGGCACAAAAACAAGATAGCACGTTCCCCATAATACGTGGTTATATACAGCAAGGTTGTCACAAACATGTAATGAAAAATTTATTATAATTTCTTATTTTTCTTTTTTTTTAACCTCTCGAAGGTAAAGGTCGATGTAGTCTTTAATAGTAAAACGCAATAGCCAAGCAGTCTACTCACTGTCTCTCTGGACGGAAACACTAACGCCGACTGCCTACTCTTACCCCGCGTTGTTTACATGAAGGACTAAGCGAAACGATACAATAACAATATTCCGTATCAGTATAGTTTATGTGCAATAGTAAAATAGTGATGGCGGTAACAGTGCATACAGTTTGTGTGCATATTCTTCAAATTGCATTGGGTAGAACAGCGGGGCTTGTTGCCCGACGTCTGTGACCCAGGCTATCAAGTTTGCCACTTATCAGCTCTTTGTCACTAACCTCAAAGCGCGTGTTTTCCACCGAACATACAATTTATAATTAGTTGTTTATTACAACCAAGTGCTTTTTCACGTTTTTATCTTGATATTTATAAATCAGTTTCATAGAATTCAAGTGTAGTAAAATTTATTAAATATGCGGATCTATAGGTTTATTTCCAGAATGTGAGCCCTGAATATAACACGTGTTCGTCACAGGACTACCGCAAGTAAGCCACTAGGGTACGTCCGCTGAATAGTAAAAAGCCTTTGGTGCGATCATTTGGTACCCAAGGCACGCCCCATTCGCATTTGGTGGGTCATCCGGTGTGCGCCGACCTTTGCTAAGTGACACAGCCGGGGGACAGATGAAAAGAGAAATCAAAATTGAATACTGACCCTGACTGCAATTGCTGAGTTAGGCTCATAAAATGTTACAAAATGGGAAATTGCGTTTATTGAACGCTTTACCTGTGCAACAGCGTTAACACTGCTTACATTTTGTAATCCTGTAGCTTAGTAGAAAGCATACACATATAACGATTTTCCATTTAGCCTTTATCCATTTATCCAAAACCATTCAAACTAATTTAGTCAGTTTTGTAACTATTCTAATTTCTTATGATTTATGAAATAGTTTGAAACTATTTATTATTATTAAGAGAACAATAGAGTACGATATTTGTTACAGACAAATACACCATTGTACTTCAAATCTAAATGGCTTTTATCCAACGGTCAAAACGACTTAACATTTTACCTAAGAAATACCACGACCCTTTCAGAGGTCACACGAACAATAAACACAATAGCTTGTCTAACTAAAACGTAATTTATAACTAGCTAATATACGTCGACATTCAAAAATGATGTGAAGAGAGTGACCTTTGCACAAAAGTAACGCGGGAATTTCATATTCGCTGAGTTTTTAAGTTAAAAATATTCTCCAGATGATGTTAAAGACTTAATATTCGCAGATATGAATTCAATTTATACATGGAGTATGTGGTATAAACTTGTTAGGTATAAAGTTAAATATGAATTTCAATAGATAATGTAAATGATGTTCACGATTTCGTTATTAGTTTCCGTCCGGTGTTAGCGTTTCCTTATATCAACCGAAAAGTCGTCAGTTTCGAATCAAGTGGTAACATTGAAAGCTAAAAAAAATATAAAGAGAAAACAATGTTTGGATATGACGATTAATAATAGAATAGATGTCGAGAAAGAGGATATGCAGTAAAAAGAAGAAAATAGAAAGACATTTTGTGCTTCACCCCTAATGAAATAGGAATAGGGCAGGTAGATGATGTCGAACTGTCAATTCGACTGCGTTATTACCAATTTTGCAAACAATATCGAACATATACGCGATATCCAACATTTCTTCGATGATTACTTGGTATTATGTATCGTCGATTATCGTTTCCATAGTTAGTAGTTATATCAGTTATATCCAAAGCAAAATAAACATTAGCATTAGCTAGCGACTTATAATCGACTTCTTAAAAATATGACTGAAGATACACAAATCAGAATAAATTTAGTTATCGATAAACCTAACACGGCATCCCAAATTTTTGGGGGAATTAGCTGCCAACCTTCAGGAATAAAGAGATACGATGAACAAGATGAAGAATAATAATTTGCATGATATAAAACAACTTGGAAATATAAATTGTAACCATCCTGAGTGGTAGTTTTATATCCAAAAACATTTGCTAATTAAGCCTCATCCTCCACTTTGCTGGTGTTTAAAATGCTTCTTGACTCGAATGTTGATTTTATCACTAGTATTTTAACCTGTTTAGCCACCTACTATTCATGAAAATCATTGTTGTTTTCCAACTGTGAACATGGGACAGTAAATCTTCCGAGGGAGTACTTTTCACTATCTTAGGCCGCATTATTTATATTTTTTGCGAAAGTGATTATGTGTCTAAAATGGTCTACGGATATTCTTATAAGCATATTAAGACGTCGCCTGTATAATACCTTTTCTTTATCCCTCTCGAGTAAAGGCTTAAGAGATAATAACATGACGCAGGGTATACATCAATAGGATTGAAAATTCGGTCAATGTTATGCATTATTATTTGTAAGGTATCTTTGTTAGACGCGTAATATACTTAATAGGACAGGATTTATTTTATAACAATCATAACTAACAATTTATTCAAGATACTAAATACGAAATTAAATGAACGTTTGTCACAGATTTAACTATTATTTTTTTTTTTGGTTTTTACCACAAAATTAACAAAAGTTTCATGGACCGGGGAATAATAATTTATTTACAATCAGTGATAACAAATATAAGCTTGCTTGCCCAAACAACTCTACATTCTTAGCTTACCTGTGGACAAGTGCAGTATGCTGGTAAAGATCACTGGATAGAATGTTGCCTTTTCCTAAGAATTAATAGACTTATTAGCCGCCTATTACAACACAAAAATACTAACTGCTTTGATTGTTAAAACTGTTTAAAGCAATGACTGAAAATAGCTTTTAAGTAACGCACGTTGAT